>BQNB010030997.1:0-48850 GCA_026074375.1 Tanacetum coccineum
TCGAGAAAAAAAGTGTCTAGCAACTTGTATCTTAAGCCTTAATCTATTTGTTTCTTGATTTTTATTTAACAAAAATTTACTCCCCTCTCACCTAATGATTAACCTTTGGTTTTACGGGAATGATGATTCATACGAACATGTATGTCTATCCCGACGTTCCGGGTGTGTATGCATGTCTTGTACCTTGTTGGTTTATGACTTTTGGTGAAAGTTAGAAGGTTCCTACCCTATATCATTCTTCATCCTAACCGTTGGTTAAATTTGAATGGGGATGTGATCGAACACTCATGTCTATCTCGGCGTTCCGGGTGTGTGTGTGTGCTTCAGCTACCTTGTTGGAGTGGCACTTCTGGTGAAAGATTGTAGAATGATCAAACCGTACGCCTTTCCATACAAAACCCATATTTACCTTTATAAACTTGTTACTCCTTGGCTTTAGTGGTGGAGATGTGTATCCTTGCCAAGCTTATGATAGAATACTCGTCACGACTGAGCAATTGAGCGATTTAGTTACATGTTACCACATAGATTAGTTGAGTGATTTCATCTTCCTATTTCGTGAGGTATTTGGTTGTGTACTTGTAATAGATCGAATAAATGCGTTAACGGAAAACATCCTTAGGGATACATTTTTATAAACTTCTAAAGGCTACTTGAGGACAAGTAGGATTCAAGCGGGGGGATATTTGATGACATCAAATAATGTCTATTTTACAGTATCATTTATCCCATGTTATTAACCCATTTTGTATAGTTATTGCAAAGAACTGTTACTTAATCGTTTATATCTGAGAATTGTAGTAATTATGGAGTAATTGGTGAAAGATAGCAAAAGGCGCGCATTCTGGAGCTTAAATAAAGATATTTTGAAGATTACTATTCTAAAGACCAATACGCCGTATCCATCAAGGAAGATACGGCGTATCCGTGCCTGCACTCACCAAAGACCACAGAAGGATAAAAGCTTAATACATCATATCCAGAAAGACTCAATACGCCGTATTCAAGATATAGTATTTGAATATTCTAGAAGATATCAAACGTGGTCCCTACTCCAAGAAATCCCTAATACGCCGTATCCAATCCTTGGATACGCCGTATCGAACCGACTTCCAGACCTTATAAATAGAAAACTCAAAAACGAGTTTTAAGTGTGCTAAATCATATTCTCGATACCTAAACCATAAAAGTCAATTTTCAGAGGAGAAAAAGAGCAAAAGAGGTCGAGTAACATTATCAATTCCATAGGAGACATCGTGTACTTCCATATACTTTAGTAATCGTTCAGTTTTTGGTATCATTCGTTAACTCGGTTAGTTTACCTTGGCTAAATAATTGCTCTTGTATTTAGTATGACGTTTAGAGGCTAATACCTTCGGGTATTAGCCATTATTATGAAGATTTGAATGTTGGTGTTTGTTTATCTTGATTTCTTGATTTATCATTGTATGCTTGTTTATGTTTATCAATTTATACTTGTTTACGCGCTTTTGTATGCGACCTATCATTCAACTGGATCTAGTGATACGGACCAAGTAATCTAGAGTCTGGGATAGCTCTCCATATAGTGATTTATACATCTAGAATCATAGGATCACAAGTATTGTCCTTCTAAATCTGTGTCTAGGATACGCTTCAGGCTTAACTAGTTAATTGGATATTGCCAATGGTTTATTGAACGTGTTGACTAGAAGGTGAACCTAGATAATTCAACAAATAATGTACTGATTCCATTGGATAGTTGGACAAGTGGACTACTAGTGTATAAATTGCCATTAAGCAGTAAGTGGGTAAAGTCTCTATGATCTAGGTTTACAAGTTCACCATTGGCTTAATTCCTAAATAGATTATAATCGAAATACATAATGCTTTATGCGGATCATTAATTGTGACAAAATAATGTATCTAGTCTAGGAATGAAAGTCCCGCCTAAGTCTTAAGAATGATATCCGCACCGTCGAGATAAGAAATCATTACACTAAATAAACAAACCAATGTTCTAATCAGATTAATAATGGTTAAACAGTTTTCTTATATAAGGCTCGATCGCTCTAATAATTTATTGTTATAATTAGTCTTCGTGGGTTACAGTATCTTGAATTGATTGATCACCAGACCAAACCTTTGCTATTCTCTTCAGGCTAAAAACCCCTTTTACACTGTTATAATAGGTATAGAACTAATATAGGTTTATTCATAGGTTGACTTTAGATTAGATTTAACATAGATTAGATAACCAAAATATAAATAAATTGAGAGATTTAACCTCACTTCAAGTGTTTGACACCCTACTTACCACGAATCTACCACCGACCGGGGACTGCCCGTTAAAGTGGCGTTTTGGTTAAGATCGACAAAGATATAACATTTAAAACTTAAAACATATAAAATATACACCACACAACGAGCCCACACTAATTTTTGGGCGCCGTTGCCGGGGAGTGAAAATTAATCTTGATTTTTATTTTATGTTTTTGGTCATTAGATTAGATCTAACCCTTAGGAGTAGTGTTAATTAGATTTTGAATATTCCTGTATAATTTGTAATATTTGTTTGTTTAGTTTGCTTTATATTTGTATGTTTAAATTGTTTGCGCATTTTAATTATTTTATACTAATACACTATTCCTATTGATAACTGAATACGCTTCACTTCCAACGATATGGAGTATCGTACTTCTGACCAATACAGCGAATTCTTCAATTGATCATACGGTGTATCCACTTTCCTTGGATACGGTGTAACGATCATCTTATAACAGAAGCAAGAACCTCAGTTTTTCATATCTAATTTGCGTGCAACTTATATTTTTTACCCTAAAAGAGCCAATCCTACAAAATTTTTATCCATTTTTCCAGGTAGTGCATTACAAGGAGTTCAGGCTAATGAACTATTCAATCACAATTAAAGACCTTACAAAGAACCTGAACGAGAATTTCAATCATCTAAGAGACACTTCAAGACACTAAGTCTTGACGAATTGAGATCGCCTAATTTCAATTTACTTTCTGATCAAAAATACTCGGATAAGGAAGTTGCGAAAACAATGGCGAAAACTATGGAGCAGTACATGAGCAAGACCCGAGCTGACTATGGATCAGGAGTTGCTAGGCCCAAAATTGAAGAAAAATATAACTTTAAACTAAAGGGCCAATTTCTCAAGGAACTACGTACTAACACCTTCAGCGGTTCAGATCATGAAGATGCGAACGAACACATTGAGAAAGTTCTTGAGATCGTGGATTTATTTCACATTCCTAATATTACTATAGACCAAGTGATGCTTAGAGCCTTCCCCATATCCCTAACTGGAGTCGTAAGTCGATGGCTAAGAAACAAACCAACTGGTTCGATTACAACCTAGGAAGATCTGAAGACTAAGTTTCTAAGCAAATATTGCCCACCTGCTCATACTGCAAAGAAAATGGAGGAAATCAACAACTTTCAACAATGGCCTGACGAAAACCTCTATCAAGCTTAGGAACGATTTAAAGACCTATTGATGAAGTGTCCTCGACACTATTTAATGGAGATGCAGGAGGTAGTCTTGTTCTATAATGGATTGGATGTTCCAACTCGACAAATTCTTGATTCAAGAGGTGCCATACCATCAAAAACTGTCGCTGACGCAAAAATAGCCATCCAAGAAATAGCTGAATACTCTTAAAAATGGCACAATAGATAACCAAGAGTCAGAAGTACTAAAACTTCTGATGGATTAGCAGCAATATAAGCACAACTGAACAATCTTGGAAGAGAAATCAAAAAGGTAAATGAAAAAGTTTATGCTGCTCAAGTAGGATTTGAACAATGCAAAGGACCCCATTACACCAAAGATTGCCCACTAAAAGAAGAAGGGAAAACCCTAGAAGAAGCTTACTACACACAATTTGGTGAACCTTTTCAAGGTGGGGGATATAGAGCAACAACTCCAGGATTTTATCAAAGGAACAACGCAAATCCTTCGTATCAAGAACTCTTAAAGAAGCTTACTACATGTAATTTGGTAGACCTTTTCAAGGAGGAGGATATAGAGCAACATCTCCAGGGTACTATCAGAGGAACAACATAAATCCTTCGTACCAAGAGCGAAGGCAATCTATGGAAGATACCCTGAGAAAATTCATGAGTGAATCAGCAAAGAGACACGGAGAAAATTCCAATTCGATTAAAGAAATCCGAGCTGCGACAGATGCTGCCATTAGGAACCAAGGAGCGTAAATTAAAACTTTATAAATTCAAATCGGTCAAATGAGCAAGGTACTACATGAAAGAGGGTTTGGAAGCCTACCAAGCTCAACTGAAACAAACCCGAGAGACCAAGTCAAGTCGATCTCTACTACTATTGAAACCGTTGAATACTCGATATGGCCATAATATATATCATTCCCAATATTGGCCCGAGTATCCACATACGAGTATAGTACCTTTGTTGTACAAGTCAAGATAAAACGACGGTTCTTTTCCTAAGTCATTTGGATAAGCATTAACGGTGAAGTGAAGAAGAAGGAACTAATGGACCAAAATTTTAACGAAGCTTTATGGAGCTTCACAAATAATGACACGCTTAGCCCCGAAAGGAAGAAAGACCCAAGGAGTGGCACTTTACTCTTGATATATTAATAATGTTTTGTTTTGACAATACCCTTTTAGACTTAGGAGCCCAAGCATTAATGTAAGCCACTATTGACCTACCATAACTTAGGATTAGCGAATTAGCTGCACTCTAGGTTGACAGTGAAATAGCAGACATTACTAGTGAAATATCAAAGGAAATAGCAGAAAACGTACTAGTAGGAATTTGGCAGATTTATTACTTTCCCAGTATACTTTATAAATTTCTTGATATGCTCGAGGATATCAAAGTGCCCTTGATCTTCGAAAGACCATTTTTATCTACCGCCCGTGCTAAGATTGATGTTTACAAAAGAAAGATTACTTTAAGGGTCGGAGAAGAAAGGATTGTTTTCACAAGTGTTAAACCTGCTATTAGTTTAATTAAGAGGGGTCTACATTCTAAGATTAAGAGAAAAATGGAACTGATTTAGAAGCAGTCTTAATGGAAGAGACTTTGGGTGGTTAAATAGATCTATAGACCCCTCTTGGAAATATTAAGAATGAAATTAAATAATCTAAATGAACCATTTGAGCTTAGAAGAAATCAAGAAGATGATTTGATACCCTCCATTGAGGAAGGTGAGGTAATTAAGGAATTTAGAGCTAGGGATGATGAACTTGATATTGGAATTGATGATTACCCTAGTTATTGTGACTATGATAATAAGAATCTATATCAATAGTGCGCACGGAATTGGACTTAAAGATATTCATGCATGATAGATTGAATTTACTCACGACAATGCTAACTTTTTCCCATTATTGTAGTCGAATGTGTATGTCAAAGAAAGTTTTCATAATTCAATAATGAAAGATAAAATGGTATACAAAGGGAATAATGTTGTAGGAGCCTTAATGAACATACCTATCTTTGTTGAAACTTTTTCTGTAATGACGGATTTTGCAGTTTTTTTTTTTTTTTTTTTTTTTTATTGTTTTTTTTTTTTTTTTTTTTTTTTTTTTTTTTTTTTTTTTTTTTTAGAAGATATGGATGTTTATCTTGATGACGAAATGGGCGACGTTATTTTTGGTGAACCATTTTAAGAGAAGTTGGAATTAAATCAAAATGGTTCGAAGGGATAATTACCCTTTACAAAAGTGATGATGAAGTAACTTACCAAATGGTGCGATCACATCCGAGGTTTAAAAGCCACACTAACGAGCAATGCAACAAAATCCTACCATTACTGAAGGTAAGTGAGAAAATATGAGAAAGAATGGAATCTTCTCATTCATACCAAAAAGCTAAGGGGTTCTACAAGGATTTTGAATTTTTGTTTTCTAGGACACGATTACTTTTGAAATGTGAAGATGGGAAGGAATGGGCCACACACGGGCACATTAGCGTGCATTAGATTTGAATGAAATGTAGAAGCAAAAGAAAAGGTATAACATCAAGACTTCGCTGGATAACAAAGTGCTACCCAGGAAGACCAAACCGGTTTGTTATTTAATTTTTATCGGAGTCTGACTTCCCAGACATCAAATACCGGCGTATCTGCCCCATAACATAACGGCATATTTGGATTGGCTCGACGCTTATCAGTCTTTACTTTTTATGCACTTTAAAAACATTATTGTCAGTTCTGGAATACGGCGTATTCATTAATTTGATACGCCGTATCCACCAGACTGACTCGTATTTAGTTTGTTTAGTTTAGTTTAAATTAACTGTAGGTACCAAGATAGGAATGCACATTTTTCCTATTTTACACAGGACCCCGTAAAAGAAATATTGATGAATATTGGTGGAGAATTTACAAATCTGGAGATCTTGAAGTGTTGGAGTCTTGAAACCCTCAAGGACGGTTTTGTTTAACACATAATCAGCTCATTAACTCAAATTGGAGAATCTACCCGAGTAAATATCGATGTTAGTTTCCTCATTCTAATCCTTTAGAAATTCCCGTATTGATTTAATGTTTTAATGATAAGCAACAGGACCTAAGTTGTATAATTCAAGTGGGGGGATGGAATTAGAATGTTTACTTGTCCTAAATTTTCACAATAAAAGGCTTAAATTATGCTCAAATTTAAAACTTTTCAAGCATAATTTTGTGAAATTACATGTTACATAACCCGTATACAATAACCCTTGATAGATATTATAAGGATTTAACCTTTTCGTTTCCAAATGTTTACCCAAATTCTACAAAATATGAGTGTGCCGGTGATGTTGTAGACTTTAGAACTTGGCTTGGTATATCAATTCGAGACCACAATAATGAGTATTATGGATTTAATTGGAGTAACTTGTTTAAATTGGTAAATCATAGGATTACACCCAAATCACCTATACATGTTGTTTATTATCTAACTACACCGGTTAGTTAACCTCCAGTTTAAACCCTTCCACTTTCATCTTTAGAGTGATGATCCACTAGAACAAACCGTAGAGCCAATCCTTTAGGAATTTACATCAATTATTTGTTTTGTTACACCCATACACCTTAACATACCCTGTTAGATTAAGTTTAATTTACAGTTGCTAGTTGCTTAAAGTGTAAAGTCTGTATTTCCTGAGTCTTGTGTCATTTTCTATCTTTGATGCGGTTGGAAATTTGCACATTGCAAATGGGAATGTATACTAGTAGTCAAAGCTCATGTGATTTTACTACATTCACAATTAATGGTGAATCCTAAGAACGAAGAAATTACCGAAAGAATTATCCGGAATTATTATGATCGTGAAGATGGTAAAACTACATCGAGATTTAAAGTTTAGTTATATATATATATATATATATATATATATATATATATATAAGAGAAAGAAAGTTTGAAGATAATCGTTTCGCGAAAGAGCATTACCAAAGGAATTATACGAAGGATCGATTATTCGTTGATACGTCGACAAAAATCAACGATGTAGAGTATTGTACAAAGTGGAAGATATCGCCACTTACCTTGTAGAGTATGTAAAGTTTTGGGATGATTGGGGAGCTGACTGTTATGGGAACGCCAACTTAGGTTGTTGTTTTTGATCTATGATCAAGACATTGTAAATAGTTGTGTCTCTGCCATAATAATGGCCGGGAAAATAAGTGTCTAACAACTTGTACTTTAAGCCTTAATCTATTTGTTTCTTGATTTTTATTTAACAACAATTTACTTCCCTCTCACCTAATGATTAACCTCTGGTTTTACGCGAATGAGGAGCCATACGAACATGCATGTCTATTCCGGCGTTCCGGCCATGTATGCATGTCTTGTACCTTGTTGGTTTACGACTTTTGGTGAAAGTTAAAAGGTTCCTACCCTATATCATTCTTCATCCTAACCGTTGGTTAAATTCGAATGTAGATGCGATCGAACACTCATGTCTATCCTGGCGTTTCGAGTGTTTACGTGTGCTTTAGCTGCCTTGTTGGAGTGGTACTTCTGGTGAAAGATTGTAGAATGATCAAACCGTACGCCTTTCCATACAAAAACCCATATTTACCTTTATAAACTTGTTACTCCTTGGCTTTAGTGGTGGAGATGTGTATCCTTGCCAAGCTTATGATAGAATACTCGTCACGACCGAGCAATTAAGCGAATTAGTTACATGTTACCACATAGATTAGTTGAGTGATTTAAGTGTTTTCATCTTTCCTATTTCGTGAGGTGTTTGGTTGTGTACTTGTAATAGATCGAATAAATGCTTTAACGAAAAATATCCTTAGGGATACATTTTTGTAAACTTCTAAAGGCTACTTGAGGACAAGTAGGATTCAAGTGGGGGGATATTTGATGACATCAAATAACGTTTATTTTATAGCATCGTTTATCCCACGATATTAACCCATTTTGTATAGTTATTGCAAAGAATTGTTACTATCGTATAATTTGAGAATTGCGTATTATGGAATGTAATTGGTTAAAACTTAGCAACAGGCACGCATTCTGAGGCTTAAATGATGATTTTTGCTGATTACTATTCTGTGAAGACCAATTACGCTCGTATCATCAGAAGATACGGCGTATCCGTGCCTGCACTCACCAAAGACCATAGAAGATTAAAGAGCAATACGCCGTATCAAAGATATAGCATGTGAATATTCTGGAAGATATCAAACGTGGTCCCTACTCCAAGAAATCCCCAATACGCCGTATCCAACCCATTGGATACGCCGTATTGAACCGACTTCCAGACATTATAAATAGAACTCATAAAACGGTTTTAAGTGTGCCCCCCCCCCCCCCCCCCCCCCCCCCCCCCCCCCCCCCCCCCCCCCCCACAAATCATTATTCTCGTTACCTTAAAACCAAAAACTCGATTTCAGTAAGAGAAAAGAGCTGAATGAGGTCTAGCAACGTATTCAATTCCATAGGAGACATCGTGTAATTCCATATACTTTAGTAATCGTTTAGTTTTTGATATCATTCGTTAACTCGGCTAGTTTACCTTGGATAAATTATTACTCTTGTATTTATTATGACGTTTGAAGGCTAATACCTTTGGGTATTAGCCATTATTATGAAGATCTGGATGTTTGGTATTTGTTTATATCGATTTTTTGATTTATTTTTTTTTTTTGGGTAAAAGTGGACTCACCTCGGTTAAAATATATCCCAAAAAATAACCATGAAGTACAGATGTGATTGTGGCTGATATACCACAATAACCTCTAGCTTTAAAATAGCTTGTAAACACCTATCAAACTAGTATTTATGACGAGACCATAAAATAACATTACATCAAAGAAGAAGGAAACTACAATATCTAAATCACACCATCTAACTAGAATCATCTGGGTTGAGATATTCGCTGACTCCATCTAGATATTACGACCACTTTCATCATCCACTTCATGAGCTAAGCAGAAAAAGAGTTAGGAGAATTAACATGGCTCATATTCTGAACATCAGAAGATGATTTGCCCACATAGTCCACATTAGAAGTATTATTCTGATGTGCACTACCAGAAGCAGCAGACAAAGGAGGAATCTTCTTTAAATCATTTTTTGGAGCCTTAGGTTCATACCTCATCGTGGGCCCCACCATCTTATAGATTTTTTGATTTATTGTTGTATGCTTGTTTATGTTTATCAATTTATACTTGTTTACGCTCTTTGTATGTGACCTATCATTCAACTGGATCTAGCTAAGTGGACCAAGCGGACCTAGAGTCCGGGATAACTCTCCATATAGTAATTTATACACCTAGAAAAATAGTTACACAAATATTGTCCTTCTAAGTCTGTGTCTAGGATACGCTTCAGGCTTAACTAGTTAATTGGATATTGACAATGGTTTATTGATTGTGTTGACTAGCAAGTGACCTAGATAATTCAACAAATAACGTTCTGATTCCATTGGATAGTTGGACAAGTGGACTACTAGTGTATAGATTGCCATTAAGCGGTAAGTGGGTAAAGTCTCTATGAGCTAGGGTTTAACAAGATCACCATTGCTTTAATCCCTAAGATAGAATATAATCAGCAAATAAGGATGCTTTATGCGGACGCTTTAATTGTGATAGAATTAATGTATCTAGGTCTTAGGATGATGTAACGCCTAAGTCTTAAGAATGATACGCTACCTCGAGAGAAGAAATCATTGCACTAAATAAATAAACTAACGTTCTAATCGAATTAATAATGGTTAATACAGTTTTCTTATATAAGGTTCAACCGATCTTTTATCTTTTGTTAATTAGCTTACGTGGGTAACAGTTTCTTGAATTGATTGTAGTCACCAACCAAACTGTGCCAGTCTCTCAAGCTAAAATACCCCCTTTTCCATTAGAATTAAGATTTAGACTGACATAGATTTAATATAGGATTATAATAGAATTAACATAGATTAGATAACCAAGATATTATTTCAAATGATAGATTTAATCTCGCTCTCAGTGATTGACACCCTACTTACCACGAAACTACTACCGATAGGGTACACTGCCACTGCCTGTTAAAGTGTTATTTTTGGTTGAGTCGGCAAAATATAAATTTAAAACTTGAATCATAAAAAAAACAACCCTACAATACAACACATCAACGTCAAATAAGTGTTATATAATTATTACGAAGATAATTTATAACTTTTTATATTTTATTTTTATACTTTACGTAAAACGCTTACGTTTAACATTTTAAACCTTTATGCATGCATGTAACCTATATCACCTTTCCATACTTAACCAAATACTCACACTTATACACAATACTTAAAAATTTATTATTTCCCTCCCCCGAATACACAACCCAACCGGCCCTCTATGTAACACACACCAAAAATATACAAAATACCATAAATATCCTATACTACACTCAATCCTTACTAACTAAGTACATGAGTCTATCAACTTTCTTACACAAACCAACCCTCCTAGCCTTCTTTTACACCACCCTATGTCACCCTTACCATGACTCATGCCAATCACCAAAACTTGTCATTCTTGCTCCCTAGATATTTTTTATACAAGACATATAACTAGGATACTTGTATCATACTCATTTCATCACTTACAAAAACTCAAAGTCCTATTTTCTCTCCTCAAAACCCATGGCTTAAAATAAAAAATATAAAGTTCCTTTGTCTTCCATTTTCTTGATATTTCTAGCATATAAGGGTACTTAAGGTTTATTTCTAAGGCATTATAAGGAGATTGCAAGTTTTGGTTTCAAGATTTAGCTAGAGTTTCATCACTACTAAGTTGGGTTATATTATAAGTTTATAAGGTATAATCAAAACCTAAGGTTCATTTGTGTTCATCATCTTTGTAAGAATCTTCTAAACTACTCTTTTGATTCTTTATACATAATGTTTTTACATTTTCTTTCAAAACAAACATCACCCATATAATTGTGTTATTATTTTAATAAACTTAACTAGTCATTTTTAGTGATTAAAATGTATCATTTATGTTCTTGTAATATTATTAAATTGTTGGAAGTAAACTAGTGATTTTATATGTTAGCTAGTGATATTAGTGAAGTTGTATCTTGTTGGCGAAGGGATTAAGTTAGTTATAAGGTGGATTTTTTGTTTAAATTAGTAGTGAACGGAGATAGGTTAGGTTAGGCCTTTGGGGAGGTTGTGGATTGTTATTTTGGCACATTTTAAGAAATTATATAAGTTGTCCCAAATAGCCCCTATGTTACAGGTCCCGTAAAAATGTTTTGACAAGTTAAAACTCTAATATTATGATAGTAGATGTCGATACATAAATTTTGACATAAAGAACACTAAAATCGGGCTTAAAACGAGCAAGTTATGGTCAAATGAAGTTTGGAAACACTTTTCGGCAAAAACTGTTTCGGGTACATTCCGAGCAGTTTTTAAATCGTGTGTTTTGACCCCTTTCGGGTTTGAATCGGCTTAAACTTACAAAAGGAAAGTTGTCCGAAATGATTTTTCGCCAAAAGATGCGTCTTTTCTTTTCTCATGAAAGTCAAAAACGAAGAAGTTATAGCACTTTTAAAACCGGGCATGCACGTATTATTTTTGTAAAAATAGTTGCTGTTAGAAACTTTAATTAGTATTTTCGGGCGTTTTCGAGACCGTTTGAGCTATAAAAACTTTAGCAAATAATAGTGTATTACTTATAAATTATCATGACACATTAGAGATTTTTTAAAAGCGATATTTCATAAACGTTGGAGTTTACTAAAAATGGAAAGGTTATATTGATGAAAAGTATATATTTACGAAATCACGTTTTGACTAACTAAATCATGAAACAAGCATATGCGGGTGATGTTGACTTTCTAAAAAATACTTGTGCATCGTATCATTCTATTTTCGCTTACATTATTCTAAATCGACCTATAATTAAATAGGTTGCTTGCCGGAACTTTTTGTGATGATTTCCTTTGTTGATTTTCCTAAAAATCAATATTTTTACTTGAGGTGAGTTTCATGGCTCCTATTTTAGTTCTTTTAAATATTTTAGGGGAGAATACATGCTTATTTACAAACTCGTTTACATACTCGTTTACATACTGTTTACGTACTCGTTTATAAACTTGTTTACTTACTCATTTACAAAATCGTTTACATGCTCGTTTATTTTATAACAATGCGATTACTTTTCAAGATTGGGAGTTTATAGCCCCGCTTTAACTTGTTTATCATTGTTTTACAAATCTCGGGGTGAGATACATTGCTTGTTTTTGCTTATGGACGCAAGTAGCTTTTCAATAATTACCTTTTTGGATATTGTATACCATGCAATTTCATGGATTTCTACTTGCATACAATCTATCTTCCTCGCTGTATTAAATTGTGTATTCCATTTTGATGCAAACTTATGGGACAAATGTTATGACTTATTTATTTTCAGTCAAATCAACGACGTTACTTCTTAAACGACTCATTTAGAGGTCGCTCTCATATATCTTGTGCTATAGTATTATGAAGTAACGCCCCCGGTTACCTTTCCGCTACCACTTATTTTAAGGGTGTTACATATTGGTATCAGAGCCAGGTTATAAAGAACTAGGTTGCATATTTTACCTAGACTATAACCATTTCACAAACATTGCATCACATAAAACTTCTTCATGTGCAGACATACTCTTTGCTTACACTACTTGCTTACATGACTCATACTTGCAGTTTACTTTGCCTTACGTACATCTTAGACTTTGCCTTATATGTGCGTTTACTTTTACCTTGCACACATTTTACACTTGTTTTATATAAAAGTTATTTATATAAATACTAAAACTTTTCCTAAGACATTGTGCATGACACAATGGTCTTTAAAACTTTTTCATCATTTTACATAATACCGTTTAGATAATATTGAAATTTGTCAGAGTTCGTCGATCCCACTAGTTACCTTATCATTCGACTCCGAGTTTGAACACCCGCCTCATATTGTTGAAATACCTACGTCATCTTGTCACTCGTCTTACCTAGTGAAACCTAAGTTGGAATTTTATTTCTTAGACTCTACTTCTTATAGGATTTCGAATTCGTACTTTCATTTAAATTTTCGTTGTATGTGTGAATGATTTAATTATCTATCAAACTCATGTATCGTGAAAACTTCGTCGATTTTACTTTAACTCTCTATTTATTTATGCAAGTAACTCCTTAAACTATTATAGCCTTCAAACATTTTTACAACCACTTTATAGACCATTTCGCTACCACATGATAAACTATTTTACTCTCGCTTTAAAAACTATTTTACTATTATAATGAACTATTCTACCATCACCTAGGAAACTATCATCTTATAAACTATTTTCCTACTATCATATAAACCATATTGCTATTACTTAATAACCTATTTTATTATCACTATGAACATTGTTTAACCATCGCCTTATGAAAATTTTACTATCACTTATAAACTATTTAACTATCAATACAAAATAACTCTCATAAACTATTTCGCTATTATTTCATAAACTAATTTACTATTATTTATAAAATAACTCGCTATCATTTTACAAACTAATTTTCTACCATCTCATAAACTATTTTGCTATCATTTATAAACAGTTTCGCCATTATTTTATAAACCAAGTGATGTGTCGTTATGTAGGTGTTATTTTATGTATCAAGTTTTACTATTTATTTTATGCCGACTATACCTAAAAATAACACTTTAACAGGCAGTGTACCCGGTCGGTGGTAGTTTCATGGTAAGTAGGGTGTCGATCACTAAGAGCGAGAGCGTTAATATGTAATCTATCAGTATTTTAGTTATCTATGTTAATACTAAATTAATCTAATTTAAACCTAACTTAAACCTAAACTAATGATACGTGGGGTTTCAGCCTGAGAGACTGGCACGAGGTTTAGTTATCTAACCTAAGGTTTTGATGACAAGTAAAGCAATAAACACACACAAGAAGACAAGCAAACGATAGAGAAGCGGACAAGAACTAATGTAAGGAAAATGTATCAACCATGAATAATCCGATAAAACGCAGATTTGTTTATTAGTGCAATAATTGTCTTATCTCGAAGGGCATATCATTCCTAGACTTAGGCGGTACTCCTTCCTAAGACCTAGATACGCTAATTCTGTCATAATTAGACGCATCCGCATAAAGCATCCTTATGATGATTATAATCTATCTTATGATCTAAGTAATGGTGCTATCGAGACTTTACCACTTACTGCTTAACGGCGATTTATATGCTAGTAGTCCACTGTTCGAGTCCTTACTAATGGAATAAGAACGTACTCGTTGATACCAATGCCACCTTATGGCTCAACTAAGCTCACTAATCTAAAGGCAAAGATAGGTCAATATTTGTGATCCTATGATTCTAGATATATAAATTGCAATATGAAGAGCTATCCCGGACTCTTAGCCTACGCCCAAACAACACCGAAGTTGCAGCGCATTAAATATGTAGGACTAGACCCAGTTGAATGATAGGTTGCATACTTAAGCACGTAAACGAGTATAAATTGATAGACATAAACAACAATCAACGATAAATTAAGCAATCAAGATAAACAAACCAAACATTAGATCTTCATAAACATGGCTGATACCTAAAGGTATCAGCCGATAGTCATTGTAAAAATACACACGGTTTGATATATGAACAATTAAAATAAAGAAATCTCAATCGAACGCGTATTCGGTTGTGCGAAGATTACAAGAGTTTTCCTATGATCTTGAGGCTCTTTTCTGACCTTCTATGCTCTTTTGATCGTCTCTTGGTCGATTTGGTGGTTTAGGGATTCACTTTCATACCTAAAACTGAATTTAGGGTCGTCTATATATAATGGTCGGGAAGTCGGTTTGATACGGCGTATTGATAAGCTCAATACGACATATTAGATGACTTGGCGTGGGCTTCGAGAATAAAATATTCTAGAAATTTTTTGAGCTGATATGGATACGGCGTATCAGACCTACTGGATACGGCGTATCAGACCTCCTCCATACGGCGTATCAGACTTATTGGGTACAACGTATTGAGCTCCTCTGGTACGGTGTATTAGGGTCCTTGGGTATGGCGTATTGGGCTACTCCGGTACGGTGTTTTATACATCTTGGGTACGGCGTATCAAGCTTCTTGTGTACGAAGTATTGGCTGAAAGTGTGCTTTTCTTGATATTTAACCAAAGTATAATATACAACGTATATACTCATGTGGATACGGCGTATTCTTCAAAGTCAGGCAATGGTCTTTTGATTCGTCAAAGTCTTGGATACGTCGTATAGGTCTAGAATAATACATCGTATTTGCTGTCAGATCAGTAGACTTTCTCAAACTCTTCATTTATGCTCCAAAATGCGTTCCTTTTAGCTAATCTTTACCAAGTACTCCATAATTACTGCAATTCTCAAATACATACGATTAAGCAACAATTCTTTGCAATAATTATATAAAATAGGTTAATTACATGGGATAAATGATGCTATAAAATAGACGTTATTTGATGTCATGAAATATCCCCCCACTTGAATCCTACTTGTCCTCAAGTAGCCTTTAGAAGTTTATAAAAATGTATCCCTAAGGATATTTTCCGTTAAAGCATTTATTTGATTTATTACAAGTATACAACCAAACACCTCACGAAATAGGAAGATGAAAACACTCAAATCACTCAACTAATCTATGTGGTAACATGTAACTAATTCGCTCAATTGCTCAGTCATGGCGAGTATTCTATCATAAGCTTAGCAAGGATACACATCTCTACCACTAAAGCCAAGGAGTAACAAGTTTATAAAGGTAAATATAGGTTTTTTTGTATGGAAAGTCTTACGGTTGATCATTCTACAATCTTTCACCAGAAGTACCACCCTAACACGGCAGCTGAAGCATACGTACATGGCCGTAACGACAGAATAGACATGTGTGTTCGATCACATCCTCATTCGAATTTAACCAACGGTTAGGATGAAGAATGATATAGGGTAGGAACCTTCTAACTTTCACCAAAAGTCGTAAACCAACGAGGTAGCTAAGACATGTATACATGGCCGTAACGACGGAATATACATGCATGCTCGAACAACTCCTCATTCGCGTAAAACCAGTGACTAATCATTAGGTGAGAGGGAAGTAAATTGTTGTTAAATAAAAAGCAAGAAACAAATAGATTAAGACTTAAGATATAAGTTGCTAGACACTTTTTTCCTGGCCGTTACCATGATTAAGACACAACTATTTACAACGTCTTTATCATCGATAAAAAACAACAACCTAAGTTGGCGTTCCCGTAACGGTCAACTTCCCAATTATCCCAAAACTTTACATACTCTACAAGGAAAGTGGTGATATCTTCCACTTTGTACAATACTCTACATCCTTGATTTTTTAGACGTATCAACGAATAATCGATCCTTCGTGTAATTCCTTCGGTAGTTGCGAAACGATTATGTTCAAACTTTCTTTCTCTCTCTTTGTATTTTTCTCATTTTTTTGATTTTTTTTATTTCTTTTTGCTAATAATACTTCAAATCTCGGTGTAGTTTTACCATATTCATGATCATAATAATTCCGGATAATTTCTTCGATTGTTCTTTCGTTCTTCGGATTTACCATTAATTGTGACGGTAGTAAAATCACATGAGTTTCGACTACTAATATACATTCCCATTTGCAATGTGCAAATTTCCAATCGCACCAAAGATATAAAACGACACAAGACTCGGGAAATACAAACTTTACACTTTAAGCAACTGTAAATTAAACTTAATCTAACAGGGTAGGTTAAGGTGTAAGGGTGTAACGAAACAAATAGTTGGTGTAATTCCTAAAGGATTGGCTCTACGGGTTGTTCTAGTGGATCTTCACTCTAAAGATGAGAGTGGAAAAGGGTTTAAACTGGAGATTAACTAACCGGTGTAGTTAGTTAATAAGCAACATGTAAATGCTATTTGGGTGTAATCCTAAAATTTTCCAATTTAAACAAGTTACTTCAATTAAATCCATAATACTCATTATTGTGGTCACGAATTGATATACCAAGTCAAGTTCTAACGTCTACAACATCACCGGCACACTCATATTTTGTAGAATTTGGGTAAACATTTGGAAACGGAAAGGTTAAATCCTCACAATATCTAATAAGGGTTATTCTGTGCGGGTTATGTAACATGTAATTTTCACAAAAGTATGCTTGAATTTTTTTTAAATTTGAGCATAATTTAAGCATTTTAGTGTGAAAAGTAGGACAAGTAAACATTCTAATTCTATCCCCCTACTTGAATTATACAACGTCCTTGTTGTATAGATAAAACATTAAAAATACAAGAATTAAAAAGAATTAGAATGAGAAACTCCCCTGATATTTGCTCGGTAGATTCTCCATGTAGGTTTGTGAGCAAGATTGTGTGTTGAACATCCGTCTTGAGGTTTCAAGACTCTAACACTTTAAGATTTCCAGATTTGTAAATACATCACCAACATCGTCGATTTTTCTTTCACGAGGCCCTGTGTAAATTATCAAAAAACAAATGCAATTCTATCTCTGTGTATTTGTTTGGTTAGACTCAAAATAAATACCTAAAACTGTATAGGAAATCAATACGCCGTATCCATTCCCCAAGATACGCCGTATTGATACATGTATACGCTGTATTCTTTTAATGAATACGTCGTATCGACTGTGCTGAAAATAAAGACTGGATAACGTCCAAATAGTCAATACGCCGTATCCATAGGGTTTGGATACGCCGTATAGACAGTCTGGGAAGACATACTTAATAATAATTGAAAATACATTCTGGGTTGTCTTCCGGCAAGCACTTTTATTTACAGAAAAGTCTTTAAGTTAGACTTGCCCCAATTTACTCACATCCTTATAAAACAATTTGGGGTCGAACAAGATGCCAAATGGCAGATACAAATTCTTGATTAGGAAATTGAATGACATCCCTTTGTTAAGATAATTACAAGCCATGATATTAACTTTTAATTCCTTGACAAAAGTTTTGTTTTGAAAATTTTATTAGATGTATTATGACTTGTTTCCAAAAGCTTATTTGACTCTTGTGCATAGACACCAACATCGGTATTTATTACATCAGGTAACAGTTTGACAGATAAATCCCCCGAAGAGTGTTCAATATCGACTTTATCATCATCATTGTCCTTATCCGATTTTAAATCATTAGGATAAATTATGTTAAAAGGAAATAGATCATTAAAGTTTAAAACATTTTGTTCCTCTTCAACACATTCGGACAATGATGTTTCATCTTTCAAATTAAATCCATCGATATGTTGAGGGTTTAAAATTGGTTTAGTTAATAAATCTGATTTAGACGTAAAAGTATCATTGTAAACAATGGCTGGAAATTCATTCTCAAAATCTTTGAAGAAGTCTAAATCATTAAGACAACTAACTATAGGCTCAGGTGAAGGAAAATTGACTTTTTCATTATCATTTTTTAAATCCGTTTTCAAATCATTGGTAGAAATTTTTTATAAGAAAACGAGTTTTTCTTAAAAATTACCGTGTAATCTTCATCATCGAAATCATCAAACAAAACTCTAAATTTAATTTCGTTGTTAAGAGAACTTACCGTGGGTTCAGACATTATGGTGTCATAAAACACTATAGCTGGGAATTCAGTTTCAACAAATCTAAGGTTGTGAACGTCTTCATCATGATCTTACCATACTTAGCAGTTTCCCAGTTAAACACCTTACCACGTTTTCGAGCCTTTTCTTCCTCAAGCCTGATATACTCTTCCATAGTAATGTTGGGGTCGTCCATTTTAACTTGTAATAAATTTTCTAGGAAAGAAAACTATCAAATAGCTTAATACGCCGTATTCAGTGAACTGAATACGCCGTATTGATGATAGAGTCGAATACGCTGTATTGGTTTTTAAAAAAATTATACGCCATATCCAATAAATTGAATACGCCGTATTGAGTATTCGACGCAGAAAGTTACAGTGAATTGTAATAATTCAGAAAACACATAAACACACAATATGCAAAAATATACAATGCAGAAATCAAACACACAAAACAAACACACAAATATGCAAATTAATCTAAACTAAACTAAACTAAACTAAAACACTAATAAAAACAAGAATTAAACTTCACTCCCCGGCAACGACGCCAAAAACTTGATGTGTCGTTGTGTATGTGTTATTTTATGTATTAAGTTTTACTATTTATTTTATGCCGACTATACCTAAAAACAACACTTTAACGGGCAGTGTACCTGGTCGGTGGTAGTTTCATGATAAGTAGGGTGTCGATCACTAAGAGCAAGAGCGTTAATATCTAATCTATCAGTATTTTAGTTATCTATGTTAATACTAAATTAATCTAATTTAATCCTAATTTAAACATAAACTAATGATAAGGGGGGTTTCAGCCTGAGAGACTGACATGAGGTTTACTTATCTAAACTAAGGTTTTGATGACAAGTAAAGCAATAAACACACACAAGAAGACAAGCAAACGATAGAAAAGTGCATAAGAACTAATGTAAGGAAAACGTATCAGCCATGAATAATCCGATAAAACGCAGGTTTGTTTATTAGTGCAATGATTGTCTTATCTCGAAGGGCATATCATTCCTAGACTTAGGCGGTATTTCTTCCTAAGACCTAGATACGCTAATTCTGTCACAATTACACGCATCCGCATAAAGCATCCTTATGATGATTATAATCTATCTTAGGATCTAAGTAATGGTGCTCTTACTAAACCCTAGCTCATCGAGACTTTACCACTTACTGCTTAACGGTGATTTATATACTAGTAATCCATTATTCGAGTCCTTACCAATGAAATAATAACGTACTCATTGATACCAAGGTCACCTTATGGCTCAACTAAGCTTACGAATCTAAAGGCAAAGATAGGTCAGTATTTGTGATCCTATGATTCTAGATATATAAATTGCAATATAGAGAGCTATCCTAGACTCTTAGCCTACGCCCAAACAACACCGAAGTTGCAGCGCATTAAATATGTAGGACTAGACCCAGTTGAATGATAGGTCGCATACTTAAGCACGTAAACGAGTATAAATTGATAGACATAAACAACAATCAACAATAAATTAAGCAATCAAGATAAACAAACCAAACATTAGATCTTTATAAACATGGCTGATACCTAAAGGTATCAGCCGATAGTCATTGTAAAAATACACACGGTTTGATATATGAACAATTAAAATAAAGAAACCTCAATCGAACGCGTATTCGGTTGTGCGAAGATTACAAGAGTTTTCTTATGATCTTGAGGCTCTTTTCTGACCTTCTATGCTCTTCTGATCGTCTCTTGGTCGACTTGGTGGTTTAAGAATTCACTTCCATACCTAAAACTGAGTTTAGGGTCGTCTATATATAGTGGTCTGGAATTCGGTTTGATACGGCGTATTAATAAGCTAAATACGGCCTATTGGATGACTTGGCGTGGGATTCAAGAATAAAATATTCTAGAATTTTCTTGAGCTAATATGGATACGACGTATCGGATCTACTGGATACGGTGTATCGGACCTCCTTAATACGGCGTATCAGACTTATTGGGTACGGCGTATTAAGCTCCTCCGGTACGGTGTATTAGGGTCTTTGGTACGGCGTATTGGGATACTCCGGTACGGTGTTTTGTACATCTTGGGTATGGCGTATCGAGCTTCTTGGGTATGAAGTATTGGCTGAAAGTGTGCTTTTCTTGATATTTAACCAAAGTATAATATACGACGTATATATTGATGTGGATACGGCGTATTCTTCAAAGTCAGGCAATGGTCTTTTGGTTCGTCAAAGTCTTGGATACGTCGTATAGGTATAGAATAATACGGCGTATTTGCTATCAGATCAGTAGACTTTCTCGAACTCTTCAATTATGCTCCAAAATGCGTGCCTTTTAGCTAATCTTCACCAAGTACTCTATAATTACTGCAATTCTCAAATACAAACGATTAAGCAACAATTCTTTGTAATAATTATATAAAATGTGTTAATTACATGAGATAAATAATGCTATAAAATAGACGTTATTTGATGTTATCACCAAGTTACCATCACTTATAAACTATTCAACTATTGTTTTGTAAACAAATTTACTATATACAAACTATTTTGCTATTATTCTATAAACTAAGTTACCACCATTTTACAAACTATCTTTCCACTAACTCATACGCTATTTTCTTGACATATTATATACTACTTTGCAATCATCTCCAAAACCACGTTACTATCACCTTATGAATCATCGTGTTTGTACTTTATGAAACTATTTTGTTTTCCTCACATAAACTGTTTTACTATCACCCCATGAGCCATTTAGCTCTTGCCTTATAAACTATCTTGCGGTCATCTCGCAAACCATTTTGTTGTCATCCCATAAACTACCTTGTTTCTACCTTGTGAATTATTTTGTCACACTCTAACACTATTTTGATGCTACCATATACATAACATCTATTTGACAAAAATGAGCATCGCATCGTTAGTCCTCAATTATACATAACATGATCACCTATGTCTAATTCAGGAAGGACCATGCCATGCTGAGAGTAGTCACCTTAAAACTTTTGTCAAAACCACTTTTTGACTTATATCCTCGAGAAGCAAAACTTTGTGTACGTATTCATAAAATGTGTCTGTCACAGGAAACTGAATTAGTAATCATAGTAATTAAGTAGGCCTTTACATCACCTTACTATATAAAGCCGACATCATCTTATGCCAAATCCTAAGCCGAAAAGTCAACACGCGTCACTAGTCACCCTAGGATAATCCGCTAACAAGTTTACTCGCCATTAAGGAATCTACTAAATCACCCATTCAACATTGATGGAATACCATAAGACTTTGATTCATTGGTGTTTAATTTGGTGTTTAATTCGTGTTTATCCTTTTAGGTCGAAAATTAGGAGATTTCGATTCGTTGAGAATTAGACCAATTCATTCTAGGATTAAGTGGGTATATGCTAGTAGATGAGATTGCAAAAAGAATTAGAATGATTGGTTAAGTACAGATTGAATGGAGATGATTTTTAAATCCAAAATTTTTGAGGTTGAATGTTTGGTTGATTTGATGAAGAGTTAAGGAATTTACAGTGGTATATGATTGATTTTGAGTGTCTAGATGATGCTAGATTGATTGTATGGATCACTCATTGGTTTTGGTAAATTTGAAGTTTAGGCAAAATATGGCGAATTGAGCTAAATGAATTCTAGGAGGTAGTCGCGTTTGAGAATGAATTTGGGATGTTTAGGAGCACCTATAGAGCATTAAGAAGACTTAAAAGCAACTAGGAAATATGGAAAACTCCCGGAAACGACAAGTAAACCAACCGGTGCGGCAGGCAGGGGCCAGTCAACCAGATGGGCTACTCAGCCGCATGGCTAGGAGGGCGACGAGACACCAGCCGATTGGCTGGAGGGTTGTGCCGGGCGGCAGGAGTGTCTCTGGTCTGGACCCTTTTTCCCGTTCGATACTAGCTAGCTAGGGGCTTCTACATTAGGTGTTATTAGTTCATTTATGCTTGTTTATTCTTATATTTGTTGTTTTTGTAGAAAGCTACGCAAGGATCGTATCCAAACTCGCTTATTGCAAATTTCGAGAAAAGGAATAAGTAAGGTACTATTGAATATCATTTGCAACAAGTGAAGAATGCTAATTTGAAGTGGAGAGAGTTACCGTCAGCTGAAAGGCACGCTTATTGTGAACGTTTATCTAGGTTGCAAGGTAAAGGATTTGAATACTGAGGGTGCCGAGTTGGACTTTGTTTTATGATTATAACATTGAGGAAACTTTGAAAAACAAGATGAAGTACGAATACCTTCATGATGATGGAGACGTTTTTGTTGATTACTCGTGGGAGAGAGCTCTTTTTATTTATGGGGATGTTTATCTGAAATGGTGTTTAGAGTTCTTCTCGATGATGTATTTTGACAAAGGAGTTGATAGGACTAGGTTGATGACAGAAAGGTACATTTGCTTTAGGCATTGTGGAGTTGAGAAAGTGCTTACTTTACCTGAGTTTGCGGTTTTGTTACGATTGTATGAGGAAGATTAATTGAATCATGGGTTGTTCGCTATACATTTTACAAAGTTGGAAGTTGATGACAAGTTATTCAACCATGAGGAGTTTTGGCAAAATATTAGGAAACCGACTAGTACTAACCCGAGGACATCACTGATTAAGGAACCACTTATGAGGATTGTGCATAAGCTATTGGTTGGATCTTTGGTTCATAAGGCAGGTAGCAAGGAGAGGTGTCAAAAGAGAGATATGTGGATAATGAGCGCATTAGAAGAGTCGCGGGGTATTAACATGGCTTGGGTTATTGCCGAGCATCTTTGTAAGCATGCTCCGGGTCTTAAAGAAAATAGTCTAATTTGTGGAGGTCATTACGTGACCAAGATTGCTCATTCATTAGGATATCTTAATGAAGAGGAAGTAGCTAAATGTTCAGAACCAATCGAGTGTGAAACATGGACAGTCAAGATGTTGGCAAATGAGCTAGATGAGGGGACCCATACTTTGATGCAAACTAAACAAGAAGCACCACAACCTGGGTAGGCAAGAAAGCAGAGATAAGAACCAAGAGGGTTAGACTCGAGTTGGGGAGATTGGAACGTGAGCTTGAACAAAATTGACCATAGGGATGTTTGGAGAGATTCAATGCTTATGAGAAGCAACTATATACTTGAGCATTCCGCGCCTATCCTTCACCATTTAGTGGATCAATCCAACTTTGCCTATCCCGCTTACGAATCACCAAATGTTCCACCATACCCTTACCCATATATGCCATATCCACACCCTTACACGTATTACCCCGATACGAATAGTCCATCTTTTTGAGGAGACCACTATAGAGCGCATGGTGATGGTTATCATGCAGGTTCTATTGTCCCTAGTTCAGGTTATGAGATTAGAGTATCATCAGCAGGATTTCATGGAGAAGATTTTGATCTGATTGTGCATTCGGAAGATTATGTGGACAATGACGATGATGAAATGCGAGATTGAAAATGTGATCAAGTTTGATTCTTAAACTCTTGCTCATGTTGGATAATTTTAATTTCTATTTTTAATTCGCAGGATGTTTTAAATTATGTTTTAGTACTTTACTTTATGATTTGGAATTTAGGATGTTTTTATTTTATATAGTAGTATTCGCAGTATTGTGTTTGCAGTATTTTCAGGGTTGATATATGGAGAAGTATTGGTGGTTTATCAAAACTGAGTTTTCAAGGAAACTCAAGTCGCGTACAAAACCACATGCGAAAGATGCGTATTTAATCCTGGTAGTATCATTCATGCAAAATTTTCCCATTTCCTTTACTTTAAAGTTCGTTTATTTACATTGAGGACAATGAAAAACTTAAGTGTGGGGGAGGGAAGTAAATAGGAAAAATGATCTAGTTTTTAATATTTTTGTATAATTTTTAGTGTAATTTAAAAAAAATTAGGGATGAAACTTTCGTCCTCGAGGATTTAGTTGTTTTCATACGCAAGGAATATATATTAAAAATGATTAAATCATTCCAACAACTAATGAGGCTATTTGAATTTTTTGACATATCCCGATTATTTGAGCAATTTGTTTTTAGGATCGATAACATTTGCTAACACATTTGTAGCCGTTACTCAAAATTGTGAGGAATTGAAGCCTATTTCGTATGAAAAGCATTATTTTTATTCTTAATTCCATTTTTTCCATGAGTGTGCCGATGATTGACTTGATTCTAGAAGTTGTGCTCGTTATGCATTATATTTCCGTAGTGAGATCATACTTGTGTGATTATGGTGAATTTAAGTGACAAAGGCAAATTAGAATTTACACCAAATAGCCTTCCAATTTATAAAAAATGATTTAGCTAGCCACATCGATTAGTTAACCACTCTTTTGGACCCATTTGTTGGCACTTGCTTTTAGTGCTAGACATAATTAGTACACCATCTAAGCCATCCCGTTCATTTGATAAAATCCAAAAAAAATACAAAAATGTATTTCCACCTTTAACCTTAGCCTAACCTTAGTTAAGTCTATAGATTGCTAGTTACTTGGTACGTATGGCGTATTTTTTATGATTACTTGTTGACCACACTTTGTAATTTGTGTGTGCCATTTCGACAAAGACGGAGGTAGCTACTCTTATTTGTAATTTTTGTGGTGTATGCTCATCCAAAGTGTGAGGGTAACGGAGGATTTTATGTTGATAAAAAAAGAGAAAAAATATATAATAAAATAGCCAATGTGCTATAAATTATGAAGATGAATGAAGAAGAAGTAAAATTGGGGTGTCGATTAGCCAATGTGCTAAGACGTGATACCGGTGATCAATCGAGAGGAAAATGGGTACGTAATCATTTTATTTACATTGTGGTGACTAGCAATTTTAGACTTAATTTTATTTTTCGTTGGTAGAACTGAACTAAAAATATCCCATTCCTAACTCACAACCCTTGTTAACCCGAAAGCTTAACCAATAAAATTCCTTTTGAAAGATTTGCCAGGTGCTCACGCCCAATCGAATTTATTTTTTATACTTGTGCAATCCTATGTTATGACACGAAATCATGATTGAGCAAGTGAGTGATTTACTTACACCACCACCAAAAACAGAAATATCGAGTGTTGATCTAATTCATCAAAAGTTCTTATTTCGTGAGGTGCTTAGTTGTGTTATTTAGTTCGAAAATCGTGCGGGTATTGTCAAGGATTCGTCTATAAACTTTGAAACAATAATTGTTCTTACTTGAGCGATTATATTTTTGTTAATAATTATCGAGAGGTTGTTGGAATTACTTTTCTTAAATGCTAAACCTGCTCGAGGGCGAGCAGAGCTTAAATGCGGGGGAATTTGATAACGCTCAAATCGAGTATGTTTTAAGGAGCGTTATTTATGCTTTTATATGAAATATTTGGTTAAATAAAGAAATTTTGTTGCTAATATTGTGCAAAGTGAAGTTTACATGTGTATAGTTAGCAAAGATGGAAGAAGACAAGAAAAAGAGAAGAAAATGACTTTCAGATATTTCCCGACAAGTTAAGCTTGGATAAGAGGTTTTGAGGCCCATTATAACCCAAATACAAATATTTAATCCATTTATAAGTTGTATGTTCCAACCCAAACTAAAATGAAGCAAAAAGGAAGAAAAAAGCTCAAGAAAACAACACTTTACGTTTTAGAGCAAAGCCCCAGCCACCCAAGCTGGCAGCAGCGATTTAGCCGCCCGGCTAGAATCCCAGCTGCCCGACTGGCCATTTTTGGCAGTTACAAAGTTGGTAATAATGGAGGAATTAAAGTGCCATAACCCTCCAAGGTCGATCATTTCCCTCCATAACTACTAGAAGATCGTTTTCTTGCTCTAGAACCATGCACCTAGCCTATATAATCATATTAGGGGGCCTAGACCTAAAACACACTTCTATAACCCTTGACAAAGGTTTAGAAACCCTAATTACTCTCCCAAAAAGCTAGAATAGTTATGAGAATTCCAGGAGTGAAGCAAGAACGTGGGTGTTGATCTTGATTTCTTGTTGGTGTTTAAGAATTGGTATTCTTTGTTGATTGGAGGCGTTTGGATTGCTCTAAATCCAAGTCTAGACTTTCTTGTGTAATCATTTGGCTAGGTATAATCCTTATTCTTATATTGCAGAAAATTTACTTATTTTATTGTCATGAATAATACGTTTGAATTGAGTTTTGAGTTTAATGAAATGAATTATGAGTAGCGTTTGATATACTTGTGCAAATGATATGTAATTGATTATGATGTGTTGATTATGATTGTATGCTTGAATCTCATGAATTGTCTAGTAATTGTTTGGAGTAATAACTTGTTGGATTACATGTTGATGAAACCTAAAAATGGATTTATAGGCCGAAAGTATTTTCGGTTAAGTTTCATAGTTAACATGCTTAAAACGACTTGTTTGATCTTAAACTCGAGTATAGGCCGAAAGTACTCGTTGAATTACTTTACATAATCATGCTTTTCATAGCAATTGGATTAAAAATAATTAGAAGGTTTTGTGTTCATAGGCCGAAAGGGTTCACCGTCATTTTAACATATATTTGTGGAATTGTGAAAGACACCATGGATCGAATCCATATAACTTACGTTTTTGTTAGGCATACAATCAAGTTTAACCAACAAATCAACTATCATATCAATGAAATAGAATTT
Source organism: Tanacetum coccineum (assembly GCA_026074375.1). Classification (NCBI taxonomy): domain Eukaryota; kingdom Viridiplantae; phylum Streptophyta; class Magnoliopsida; order Asterales; family Asteraceae; genus Tanacetum; species Tanacetum coccineum. The sequence goes on from BQNB010030997.1 coordinate 27,676, forward strand.
CGCACAAGTATTGTTTTTCCCATGAAAGATTCTAAAGATATGTGTTTTGAAGTAATAGAGATCGTGACAACCTATTTGCTTATTCTGTTATTATATAATGATTATTACATATTTATTTTTTTATAAGGTATTAGCCTTAAAATATGTCGACTTATACGGAATTACATTAGATATTGTAAGGCCATTGACGCGTATGGAATAATTATGTCAAGTTAGGATAGTTAATGGTGTCACCGCATATTATAACCCCTTCATACTTCCATGGGGGGTGAGTTATTTCATTTTGTATTTCATAAAGTGTGTGTGTTTCTCTCTCTAAAAAACACACATATCTTCCCTTTCTCTCTACATTTCTAATAATATGGCTACTTATTTCTTTTATCCTCCCCGACCTCCGGATTGTGTGTTTTAGGTTAGAATCTTTATGGGTAACAATTGGCATCAGAGCCTAGGGGCGTTTTGTGTTCGTGGTTTGCATTTTGGGGTGTTGTTCGAGCTTATTTAAGCTTTTCATAGCTTATTTTAAAGCCAAAACCCATGGGTTTGTTTGGTTGGTGTCTATTTTGTGCAAAAGCTTGAAACTTTCTTCTCTCTCATGTTTCTAGCTCATTTGTACAAATGGTTTGGGGTTTTGTAAAGCTTATTTCAAAAGATCTATGGTTCTTTTTAAGCTTTTTACACAAAATCTTGACCCAAAAATTTTTGTGTTAAAAACCATAAATTTTGTGTTTTTATGATTCTGCTAGTCTTAGATAGGTAAGAAGTATAAGAAAAATCGGATAAAAACGTCAAAAATTGAGTCTTTTGGTGATTTTTTGATTTTGGTCTTCAAACTCCTTTGGGCGAATTATACACTTGGTCAGGCGAACTATACGCAGGCGATTTATATGCATAGGCGATTTATACGTTAGGCGATTTATACGTACGTGGCTAGGCGATTTATACGTACAGGCGATTTATATGTTAGGCGATTTATACGTACGTGCACAAGGGCGATATTATACGCACAGGCGATTTTACGCACATAGCTATTTATAGCAAGGAGATTATACGTACGGGCTTAGGCGATTTTATCCGCAAAAATGCGAATTATTAACGGCACACGATGCAGCACTTTATACGCACAGGCGATTTATACGCACATGCGATTTATACGCTTGAGCCTAGGTGATTTATACGCTTTTGCTTGGGTGATTTATACACTTTTGAGATCCGATTTATGCCGAAATTGAAGACGATTTATACCCTAATTTTGCCAAGAACCAAACTTAAACACCTTCCACAAACACCAAAGCAACCACGACACTTAATGCTAAAATGATCGTTAAAGATTCACTAAAACGTCAAAACGGCTATAGATTTGGACTTTAAATGTTCATGTGTAACGGAGTAGTTGATTATATGATATCCCTCATTTGAGATTGAAGTGGGTTTCACGAAGGCGTCTACTTATTTCATCATCGAGACTTCCTTCTACTTTCTACCTCTTTTATTCAAACCCAATCTATCGATCGATGACTTGCTTGAACGTATACAATTATGATTAAGACTTGGATTATCTAGTTATACCCGATGTAAGGAGTTACATTGTAGTACTCTGATGTGTTTTAAAAGCTTTAAATTTATAAGACTGAAAATACCAGATAATTATATGGAAACGCACGGGGTAAAAAGTATTAACCCACGTAGCAGTTTTAGTCTTTTTAGGTAAAAAAAAAAAAAAAAAAAAATAAATGACAAGGTTAGTCCATAAGGGATTAGATTAGTGTTTGAATAATCAGAAAGAAAATAGACTTTAACAATTTTGAAAATAATTTTTACTTTACCAATAATAAAAAGTATGACTACTCGGATACTTGAAAAATAACTTATAAGTGTTGGAAATGATTTGACCTCGAAGATGGGGTATTAATTTATAAAGACGATTTCTCATCAGAAAACGTTTTCACAAATCAACTTGTTAACTTAAGACTTATATTTAGTTAACTAGACCAAATGTGTCACTCAAATAATCCAGTTACTATTATATCAAAGCTTATTTTGTTTATCAATCTACGAAAGTGGATTCTCGACACAGACGTTAAATACCATAGACAAATCTTTAAAACCACATAGATCATAACGAGTCTTTCGACCTATACCGATATGATTATATGATCTAAGTTGATAAGCAAAAATAGATAAGATGGGATATAACAGGGTTGCAACATAAGCTTAGGATTAAAGCGGTCAAGATCATACCAAACACTTATTCATTATCGTAACTTCACCGAGTAGTCATGAGAGATTTAGCCTCTCATGGCTAAGGAGTTCATAACAAAAGTATTCATTACATAAATTTCCATTATTTCAATAACAAGGTAAGAAAACTTCTTCGTTCTTGATCATTAGATCTTTTTCTTCAAGGGAAAAGGTATTTCTTGGTGTTTTGGTGAAAGGGGAAAGGTATGTGTGTGTAGAATGAGATAGGTAGTGAGAAATGGTTGTGAGAGGAATGATTTGGTTGAGAAATTCCGTCTCAATTTAGAGGCAAGATTTTGGTGCAAAGTGCGGCGCACTTACAAATAAGTGCGGCGGACTTGGTGAGTTAATGCGATAGCATTTATAAGACTTTTATTGGAAAGTGCGGACACACTTCACTTATAAGTGTGGCGGTTTTGAGGAGTTTAATGCAGGTGGCATTTAATGAAAACAAAAAATTAATTCTTCAATCTTTTGGAAAATGTGCAGGCGTAATAATATTGTAAGTGCTGCAGGTGTTTGAACTGAGAGGAAGGTGCGGCGCACAAGCTGTAACAAGTGCGGCGGGACTTCTTGAATTATGGCTTAGAAATCTTTCTTTTTCTTGTATTCGCCTCCCAAAGTGTATAGATTCTTGAGCTTGGGTCTTTAGAGTCTTCAAGTGAACCTATAAGCAATTTAAGCTTAATTAAGTATCGAAAGTTCACAAGAAATGATAAAATATATATAAATAACGCCATAGAAATCATGTATAATTTGAGCGTTATCAAATACCTCCACACTTAGCTTATTGCTTGCCCTCAAGAAATGGAAGCGAGAAAATAAAATCATTTATCGTAACGTGGAGAAAATTTGATTTTTGTATAGAGTTGCATTTTAGATAACTTTTAGGCATTTAGACATTTAACATAGCACTATAATAGGGATAGTGTTTTGATATTATAATTCACTCAAGCAACTCAGATTAGGGTTTTGATATGATTTTTATGAAAGAAACACTCATATGCAACAGACATTATTCTGACAGCCTACCATAGGATTGATACTTAACACATAAACAGGACGAAGGGTGAAAACTTGAGGTACTAAAGTGGATTCAATTTCATGCGATACCGAAAATAAGTTTTATTTCTATTTGATCGATTATAACCATATAATATATTTAACATTTTTTTCATAATACTAAGGGCTTTGCACCTTGACTTAATTACTTATTAATTTTACATGATACTTTAGCTAACATTGCATTTTAGAAGGGATCGCTTGCTATACATAGACTTGCAGGATACATTACATGTGATAGGCTTTTCGGTCTGTTTATGATGATTAAAGCACAACGTTATAGTGATTTCTAAGATTACCGGCTCTCTCAAATGATAATTATTACCCAATACCAATGTTTTCCAGAAAGGCGTCAAAGACTCTATCCATACACATCCATAACGACGGAATAGACACATATGATTGCATTCAAACCTTAACTCGAATAAGCTAAAGGCATCAATTATCTTAGGTACCAAAGGTGGATACCCGAATATTCTAAAGGCATAGATTTCTCACAATTTTAGTGGATTGGGGTGTGGCTAGTATATGTAAATCGGTTGGATTTGCTCTTACTAAGAGCTTTTTTATTTTGGAAAGCAATAATAATATTTTGGATTTTTAATACAAATATCCAGGATAGAAAATTTTACAGGACAAAACATAGAAGGGATATGATTATTTTTTCTATTTGGCCTCCCCTCCACAATTAAGTTAAAACATTCGCCTCTCAATGTGATAATGATAATAGTAGATATAATAGGGAAAATTAAAGGAAAAATCGGTACTTCCCCGGGAATAGAGAAATGGCATAGCGGAGGGTGAGCTATCTTGAGCATTCGTTGTAATTTTCCATATTCTTTCGAGATAAAATTCTAACAGAGTAAATATACAAAAAAGCACAAAAAGAAAATATTTTTGTTTTCTTTGTTAGAAAATAAATAATATTAGTAAACAGAATGGAGGCAGGAACTCCTCAACACTTATAGTGTAAAGCTTGGGTTGGCCTTCGAGAACGCGCGTAATTTTAAGAGAGTCGTTAGCTTGGAATGTATTTCGGAGTCATTAGTTTGGGAAAAAGGAGTGACTGCTTCACCTTGAGGTCTTTTTATCTTTGTGATTTAGTTTAAGTCTATGGCAATGGTTTATGAAAGTCTTTTCCATCTTTTCCAATAAAGCTTCAACATATCACTAGATGGGTATTAATGTTTACTATATAAGGTCCTACATCGGATCTGAGTTTCGGTTGTTTAAATTTTAATTTGAGTGATATAGCAGGGACTTTTTTTCCTTGTTTGAATTCCTCTTCTCACTTCTTATTTTTGTCATGCACAGGACTTTGGTTCTTCCGTGTATAGAGGAGATTTTCATAGCCTTGGTGTCTAAGTTCATCTAATCGTGCAAACTGAAACATTCTTTTATCACCAAGAGCGATTAGATCTGGGTTACAAATCTTCAGTGCCCAGTATGCATGTGTTCATTTCAAATGGGAATGGCAGTTTTTTCATATATTAGTTTATATTGGTTGTCAGGTACCGGTAGGTGTTTTGTAAGCTAAGTGCGACACCAGGCCACAGAGCTGTCATCATAGCTTTTCTTGAACCAGGATAGCAGGATTGTGTCTTTTGTAGTTTTTTCAAGAATTATTTTAAGAGCTCTGTTCGTGTTTTCAACTTGGCCACTAGTTTGAGGGTGGATAAGATGTAGAGGAAAAGTACGGTGATTAAATCCATATCTTTTCTGGTTTTTTTTTTCAATTTTTTTGTTACAGAAGTGTGTACATCGGTCGATGGATTTGAGTCTTTGGGCTATCGAAACGACATTAAATAATTTCTTCAGAAAGGCGGATACTACTCAGCGCTATTTGGGTGGTAAAGCTTGAGCTTTGGCCCATTTAGGATAACAGTAATTCATCAGCGACTAAGAATTGTATTCAAAACTTATATGATTGTGGGATTGGTCCAATAAAGTCGATACCAATTTGTCATAATATTTCTCATACCTTCGAATGTTTGTTTAGGGCATTTCATTACGTTTTGATATATTTTCGGTCCTTTGACATGCTTCACATATGCGGACTAGAGTATGAGCTTCTTTGATGATTGTTGGACAGTTAAAATCACTTGAATATCAGGACTTTTTTAGAAGTTATGTTGTGTCCCTAAGGTCCACCTGTGGCTCCGTTCTGGTTGACTTTTGATCCTAAAAGGGTTCGGGTTTTTTTCGGTCCAGATATACAAGGTTCTGATCATACCATCGGTAGTGTTACTGTGATGAGATAGTTCATCCCAAAAAAAACTAGTGTTTGAGGTCAGAGAAGATTTAGTTCTTTTGTTGGATCATGTCAATCATTTTGGTATAATATTACCGATAGGTATGTTTGCAAAGTATGCGAAACCATGGTTCATTTTAATGTTGATTTCTATAAGAGTTTCTCCAGGAAAGTTATTCTTCTACTTCTTCTTTCCATCGCTTGTTTCATATTTTCTGATTCGGGATGAATGTGGACGGCTTGCACATTTTTATGTTCCTTTTCTATCTTTTGCTTTACTTTGTCAAATTCTTTCAAGAAGTAAAATCCTATCGAAATAAGGCGTGGTACTTAGCTCTTGCTTTTTAAATTTTGTGGCTTTAGAGCTGAATGTTCAGTAGTGGAACAATAGTTTTTGAAGAGATTAAGATAGGGATCTGAATTTTTTAAATGCAAAAATCTAAAGAATAAGTTCATTTCGGTTACGGCTGTATTTTTTGGTTGAGCGAAATTATGGGTTTTGCTTGCGATCTGTAGAGTGGAATTCAGTGTGAAAGGTCTTTACCTACTTTTTGAACTAAGACAGGAATCCTATAGCGAAATCACTTGCATTCTCACTTAGTTCAAATAGAAGATTCCATTTGGGCTTCACGATTCACAAGGTGCACATGTGAGTTTTCTCTTTCAATATTCAAAAGCTTTTTTGACATTCACCATTGAACTCAAATGGATATATTACTTTTTCTTTCCTTCTCAGAGTGTCTTTTTAGAGTAGTTCTAGTTAGCAAGGGGATCGAGCTATTTTTCGAGACAGTCTTTATATAAAAACGATCGGTAAAAACTGGCATGTCGAGAAAGCTTCTTAAACTTTTGAGTTTAGTAGGGGTGGAAGTTTCGAGGATGTTCTTCACGATCTTTTGCTTTGTCGACTTCAAGTCCTTGTACTAGACCACCTTGTGTCGAGCCCAATTCCTTCTTTGCCCATGAAGTGACCTTTTTCCAGTTATATAGACGTGTCATGTAGCGTTTTATAACGTTGGAGCATTTTTTTGATGATTATTAAGGCCACGTGTCGAAGAGTTTACAAAGACGAAGAAATAGCCCATGATATACTTCGAAGGATTCTTCGATCTATGTTGAAAGATTGCCAACAGAATCTTTTGAATATGTCGGCTGAACATTACTTAGACCACGAAAAGGCATTCTCCTTTAAGCGTAGTTCCGAATGGGACATGTGGATGTTGTTTTTCTTGATAATTAGGGTCGATGGGATTTGGAAAATAACCCAGAATAATACCATCGAGGAAAAGTATATATATTTATTTCCCGCGAGTCTTTCTAGCATTTGATCATTAAAGGTATGGGGATATTGAATCTTTTGCGGTTGCTTATTGACGTTTTTCGATAATCGATGCATACTACGCCAACACTTATTGGTTATTGTATGGAACTAGTTCATCATTTTGTTGGTGACAAGGTAATACAACCTCTTCTCTTTGGTACTCTGTGGATTAGGGACTAATCACAAGGATATCGATAATTGGATATAATTTATACCTGTATCCAGGTGTTTCACGATTCTTTTTAACAACTTCTTGCACTGGTTTGGATTTAACCTTCTCTAGTTTTGGACAACGGGTTTTTATCATCCAGATGTGGTATTGTGGTTTGCAGAATGATGGGCAAATACCAGGAATGTCTGTCGTTTTCCAAGCAAAGGCTTGCTTGTGCTTTTTAAGAACATATATGAGTTTGTTTTTCTTTTCTTTGGATAGCTGAGATGATATGATAACAGGAAGAAAAGAAGGTTTCTTCCAGGAATACATATTCAGATTATCAGGAAGAGGTTTAAGTTCGAGATCCGTGAGGAGGTTATTCATGAGTGGTTTTGATCTTATAACCAGTATTGATGGTGATTTTTTCAATGGTGGATCTTCGGTGTCGGATTCAGAGTCAGAGTTTTCATCAGTGGTCATTGCCATGAATTCATCAAATTCACAAAACGATTTCTTCTTCGAGAAGCGGTTCTTCGATGGATGAAGAATTTTTCTACCTTCGTCTTAATAAGAGCAGAACCTTCCCCTATTTCACCCTCGTATATTCTCCCCCCGTCATATCTCCCTGTGTGTTCTCTCGATTTCATCTTTTCCTCGCGAACTCTCCACATGATCCCCTACTCACACCTTTTTCTCCTTCATTGTTGCTCCTTGTTGTACGTTTCAAATTCGTCTTTAAGATTTCATCAGATTACATCGATACTGAAAAAAGGTATATCGTTCAAATAAGAGTGTTTCATGCAGAATCGTTATTGTAATCATTGTTCAGTTCCAAATCAGTTGATTTGTTACTGTTTTAAATCGAATTATGATCAGCGCGGTGAAGAACTCGGCTCCCTCACAACGATGCAGTCGGAACTTTTACTATTTCTATCCATTTCTCGAGAACAACGAAATCAGCAGTGACACGTTGTGAAATTTACAAACTTTAACAAGCATAAATTTTAAGCTATTCCGAACAGCCGGCTCCCCACTTAGCAATGATATTGACGTACATCTTACACTATTTATGTAGGTATTTAAGGTTTGAGATGATAATTTGGGCATATAGAGAATATGGCATAAGGTTAATCTAGCACCCAGGTAGGATTAATGCATTGCAGCGAGAAAGTTTTGTTGAATTATATGGAATAAGAACACTTCGGGGTCCTCGAGTTTAGGTGGACTTTGTTTTGGATCATCGCATGAAACTATTTTATCGTTTAGAAAGCTCCTGAGACCAAAGACTTTGTTCGATTTTGTGTTTGTTGTTTTGAGTTCTTTGAGAACATTTTCCATATATGGGCATTCCGGCATGATATCGATAAGGGAACATTTATTCAGAACCATGCGAGATCATGGCAAGAAATTTTCCGTATTTGGCCTCCATTTTTTATTTCCTTAGACGTTGAGGATATAGGATTTTTGGCACACATATACAACTCGACATTCTCACCTTGTACCGGTTTGTGTGATTGTGTTTCCTATAATGGTTTTGGAGTTTGATTGTTTTCTGTTGTGGTGTTGATTCTGCGATATTCATCATTGCTATAGAAGTTGATAGGAGTTTCATAATGTTTTGTTCTCTTTTGGTTTTACTGGTGGGTTGTAGATTTACCACTTCTTGTTGATTTCGGCATTAACATGCTATTGCAAGATTGTGGTGGTTGGTAAGCTTTTGAATTATGTCTTTTGGGTTGGTTGAGTGTTGGTTGGAAGTGATCCAAAAGGATCGACAGATTGCTTGTCAGGCAGTCTTCAATTGGTTTCAAGATTTTGGAATTGACACTGATAATTTTTGGTTACGGTTTAGTTTGGTTTTTGGATCAAGAATGTTTTTTTGAGAAGCTATATATCATTTAAATTAATCCTCTTTTTAATTATAATTTTAAAACTATAAAACAAAAAAAAAAAATAAAAAATACAAACATCAAAAAAAAACAAAATAAAAACACTAATTAAAAAATCCTCTTCCTACATTCAACAAACATTCTAATTAAACAAATAACCCTAACATTCTTTATAAAATATCTTATTATTTATAAAATTAAAAAAAATTATACAAAAATAATTAAAAAATTTCTAAAAATATACCACAACAAAAATTTAAAAAACAAAATATCACAAATAACAAACCTAACATACAAAAAAAAAAAAATAAAAAACAAACAACAAAAAACCACCCCACAACCTATTATACCCAAAAAACAAACTAACCTCCAACACCAACAAACCAAACCACCCCACAACTCCAAAACATAAAAATCAAACCATCAAACACAACATAAAAATCCCAACACAACACAAAAACTAATCTCTACCCCCAATAAATACTAAAAAAAACCAACAAAAAAAAAAAAAAAAAACACCCAACTCAACAAAACTATCAAAATCTCTATACCAAAAAAACACCAACAATAAACACCTCAACAACCAAAAATACAAAAAAAATAACAAACCACCCCACAATCACAATAGCTAAACCAAAAAATAAACACAATAAAAGATCCTCCACAATAGAATTACACACATCAACAAAACAACAAAACAAAATAACTCTCACATCTCACTCAAACACAACCAAATCATTACACACACATATACCTATTAGAAAATTTAAATAATCACCCACACCCAAAACTCTCATACCACTAACACATACAACATCAAAATAAAACTCTCGATACTATCTCTAAATCATAATCCAAAAAACTTCAAAAAATCTAAACTACTCCTTTATAAACACTCTCATACATCATTTAAGACACTACTCTCAATACATAAACACACATACTTGAATACTATACCACCATTCTCTCATTAAATGATATCTCAAACAAAACACTACTTCACAACCACACTCCACTTACATTAACCAAAACATCTCAATAAACACAAAATATTCACTATATTAACCCAAAAAATCTCTCTCCGCACCATAGATAGAGACCTCACATATCTATATATACTCACACATACCTACTCAGATCACAAAACCAAACATAAACACAGAGACTCTCTCTCACCTGACCATCAATCATCACACTCACGTCCTTCCCCACTTCTTTTACACATACTCCACCATCTCTACACAATAAATAAACAAAACAAACCTATCCTAATTACACTATACTACCCCACCTCTTCTTATATCTAACACCTCCTCTCTCTCAACAAAAACAACCGCAACAAATCCATTTTCACTACACCAACACAATAAAACAAACTAACTAATCACTTACTATATCCACAATTTATCAGAATCTCATCTGCATAATTTATCAGCCGATATTAATTTCATCAACTAATCCCTAGATCATAAATTTAATATATATATATATATAGATATACATTACTAGAATATATATAAAATACTATATCTCATCATAGCACACTCACTCGCGCTTTTACTTCACTTACCTTATAATTTTCACTATACGTCTACACTACTTCTTCTATGATAGTGTCACGTGCTCATATCTTAGACAATTACTCTAAAAAATCATTACAATATATTATCTACCAAATAACCATAAAGATAGAGACTCACACTTGACAAAAATTAACCTCCACTTAGATATATGTTCAATCTTCTCTCTCTATCATTACTAGTGAACAATCTCAACTGCGCTTCAAACAAATAAACGCACGCTTCAGAGATAATATAAAACTAAAATATAAATCAACATTAACTAACATTTAAAATCCTCTCTACCACACCACCTAAAACTCTATTTTAGAGATTACTTTCATCTCTCAAAAATCACCTAAAAAACCCAAGATAGTAGTCACTCTAATCAATATGAGTATTAGATAGATAGAGATGATATAGTATTGACCTATCTAGTAAAACCTCAAACTAGACTATGCCATTACACTATTATAATTAATAATAGATATAGTGTGATCTACTTGAATATAATAAACAGAAAGTCATCTCTCCACGATCCGCTACCACTCACTCGACAAATTAAAACATAAAATATCTGTTATACTTTACAACAACAACAAACCCCAATTTTGTAAAATAATATTATTAATATATATTCACCACTATCACTAAATAAAGCTAAATTTAAATTAAAAAAAAATAATAATAATAAACACAAATTAATGAAATCAATTAAATAAAAAGTGTGAGAGAGAGAGAAATTTATATTTATTTTTTTTTTTTCAAAATAAAACGCACTCTCGATTTAACTATCATTTTAATATATTATTTAATACATTTACGATAAATTAAATTTAAAAAAAATTTATCCTATTCACTCTCTCACATCAAAACAATTAAAACAAAAAAAAAACAAAAAGCTTCTCTCTCCGCAAAAAACTTTAAACAAAAAAAAAAAATACTATCAATACACCCACTCACTCAATCCATTCATACACCTTCATATCAAACATAACAATCTAAACAATCATAATATCACACTAATTACTCAAAAACAACCCACAACATCAAAACAAACATAACATCTAAGTAAGATAACAAACACTACACAGCAAGTATTTAATATAATCTACATCACTTATTTATAAAATAAAACAAATATATTATCTAAAAAATAAGCTCTAAATAAAAAAAACGATCTTCACTCACTCTCACAATCAAACTATAAACCTCACATACAATAATTACATAAAAACGCTCTCTCGCTCTCTCTCTCTCATCATACTCATCTATTATACCAATCTCACAAATCTCTCTCATTTACACACCTACAATTTTAAATATCATACCTCTAACACACTCACTCCCATCGCTGCTACACCAAATCTCAACCCTAACTATACCTAAAAATACCTTTAAACTAAATAAACCAAAACACTCATCAAAAAACAACAACACTCACACACATAGATACCTCAAAATCTCTCTATACAAAAAAAAAAACTATACTAAATTCAAATACAAAACAAAAAACTTTAAACACTTCTCAAACACCCATCCCTTTAATAGAGCTCCAACCTAATCAAAACAACCACCATAAAAACCATAATAAACCACCCTACCTCATACCAACAACACAATATCCAAAACCAACTTTTCTAACCTAAATATCTATAATATCCAAATTACTAAAAAAAACCTCTCTCACTCAATAAAACAAACAAACCTCTACCCAAACCCTTACTTCAACCTCTCACTCTCACTCTCTCTATCACAAATTATTATAATATATAGAGAACCTATCCTTAAATCCCTCTCAATACACTACATTAATTAACCACGAATACACACCTACAATCCAATCACCCACAAAAAACTAACTCACAACCTCACTCTCACGCTTTAAAACCTCACTCACTATAGAGTTCGCTCACCAACAACCCTCCATCATCCAATCCCATCTTCAAAACCAGAGATACAATATTATACTTCTTCCCCTCTACAAAAATTAAACCAGCACAATAACAATAACTATCGATCTCTCAATCAATCTCTCTCTCTTCTATTCCTACACAAAACAAATAACAAAACCACAACCTAATAATAACTGAATACAAAAAAAAAACAAATAACCATACAAACCCCAAAAAATCAAAATTAAAATTTACATAACCCTCAAGACTATATTTTCTCTAATAAATACTTACACCCATTCCTATATAAAAAACACTAAATATATGATTTCTAAAATCTTAAAAAACAACTATTCAACCCAATCCGCTCTCTCTCTCTCTCACTCAAAAAAACTCACACACCCCACCCAAAAAAAACCCCAAACCACACCCAAAATCCACCTCCCACCTCGCCATACAAACCCACTCTGCTCTCCAAATCGCGATAGCTCTACTCACTCAAACCCCCACTACCGCTCCTCACACCACTCAACAAACATAACTTTACACAATTCGATATAATAACAACACGCTCAACTCTCACCCAAATCTAAACCTAAAAACACCCACATATAGATATTCCCAAACTCAAACACCACAACCCAAACCAATAACAACTCCTCTCTAAATCACTACACCACTATAATTCCACTTCAGATAAATCACATTCTATCATTTACCACTTCTTCGATAGGATAGAGAGTATATTATTCCCTAAAAAATTATACTCTCTATCACTCTACTCTCGCTAAAATCCCAAAAGCAACATATCTTCTCTCTCTCTCTCTCTCTCGCGCTCGCATAATTATTTAACCCACACCTTAAAACTTAACTACTGTTTCAATCCACTCAACCACACTACGCACCCTACGACCACTATTTTTCACCAATCAACTAACATTCACATAAAACTCTCTTTAACAACTAAAAACTAATGAAGTCCCTCTTTCTTACAAAAATTAGACTCGCGCAACCAGAGAGATGAGATATAGATTGAGATGAAGAGTATGATATATATATATATTCATAGCGCACGCCGACCACGAATAAACGCGCTCATCCTCCCCCTATCTTTAAACCCATTTACAATTCCAACCCCACCACACACCCCCTTCCCCCATTATCTTTCTCAACACATACCACTCTCACCAGAGTTATAGAGTTAAACAACTCACACGCACACTATGATTAATCCCTACTTTAAAAAATATAAACTTTAATTATAACTCACTTCAATATAAACTTAATATTTAGATATATGAAGCAAACTTTACCATATCCTCAAGAGATAGAGAGATAAACTCGACACTCACACTCACTCGCATACTTCATTAGATCCTACAAAAGCGAAAGTGTAATTAGATGTAAAAAGATATTAGGATTATTTACCTCATTATACTCTGATGATATATTATCAATCCACTAATTTTCACACAAATTAATCAAAATATCTTCTCGCGCGCACTCTAATCTATATATACTTTAAATTCATACATTAGCCCTCCCCAAATCTTTATTAATAAATAACTCTCGTGTGAGAGTATTAAAATAGTGATCTGAGTAGTAACTATAACCAAATTAAACAGCCCTCAGCATATAGAACAACGAACCACCACCTCAATTACTTCACTCTCCCAAAGATATAAATTCCATCCAAATAACACTTTTATTTAATTTGTGATAACCCATTATGCAATGAACTCTTGTTTCTTTGTTTTGATTATTAAAATATCTCCACAATCATATATCCAAATCAATTTTAACTACAAAATAATAAACCAATCATCTCACCCACCCACTCATATTTTATCAAACAAAACTCACTCACATAATCCCCTTAATCAATTTACCCTTCCAACACCTTATATAAAACCTCCCACATATATTCATACTTAATCAATTACCCCCATCCTATTCTATTTCACAAAACATCTATCAAACTACACACCTCTATAACAACCCAAAAACCTCTCAATAAAATATACTCCTCCCCCTACACCAATCCCCAACTTCCACCCCAACAACCTCACTTACTCTCTAGTAGCTCATCGCTCTCCTCTCTTGTAGATTCCCACCTATCAAATATAACAACACTCCTCACACCTTAATTCCATCATCACTAAATATAACCAAATCTAAATTATCATTTTTAACAAGAGCTCTACGACGCTCACTCCACCTCAGATCAAACAATTCTATATATTCAACAACGATTAAACCCTATTATTAACATCTAAATCTCTGCACTCAAAACGCTCTAGCTCGAGACTCTTAAGAGATATACTCACTCACCTATACTTACAAACAACATAACATCTCCTAACAAACCAACCTTCTCTAAAAACTACAGACACTTATCACTACTAATAATCTAACATAACCCCTTATTCCAATCCAACACAACACAACCAAAAAATTCTCTCACACCCATCACACCAACACTCTCCATAATATTACATTTTACCATTCCTTTAAATCCACACACAATATCTAAAACAATATCAAATTATCCACTTCACCCACCTCACTACTACCATCAACCACCACCCTCCAAAAAAATCTCTAAATCAAAATTACCCCTTAATATCAAATTCTTCCAAACATCTACAATTAACTCTCAACATACAATATACAACACTCCTTATAATCACTCACTCTCACACATTTATAAACACCCTCAACCAATAAAATTAAAAATCCCTAAATACCAACTCTAACACTCACAACACAAAACAATACACAATTCCACCCCATCAACAATCATTCTTTCACACACCAATCCCCAAATATCCAACCATAATAGAACTACCCTCTCCATATCAACCCCAATAACGCCCCCCAACCTCCACACCCGCAACCACAGAACCTCTAAAACCACTCTCATAATCTAACTAAATCAAACATCCAAACCCAAACTACACACTCTCCATCTACATACACACTAATCCAATCCCACTATCCACTATCACTCTCAAAAAAATAATCATCCAAACACCCAATCCCCTCAATATAGAGATCACTCACACCATCTCTCTACCCTTAATTCCCCACTCTCCTTTCAATCCCCCTCTCTCTCACCATACACCTATAATTTTCCATAAACCCATCCCCCCCCCATCCCTATTTTAACAATATCCTTATTATAACCCCCTAATTCTCCACACTCCCCAAACTAGATATCCACACCTATCTCCAACCAACTTAACTATCCTGTGAGCATACACTCAATAGATATATGCTCTATATCGCGCTCTAACTAAATCTCAACATATTTTAACCTAACTCTTCACAAACTTCAATTCTTCCCACTACACACCATCCTTCTAACTCAAATAGAATATATATAATAATTCCTATATACCCACTCACCTCCCATACCCCCAACAACCCACATCAACCTCTCGCTCTCTGCTCACCACACCCTATCTTCTCATCACTCAACTCCTCATTACATCTTTCAAACTACTATATATATCTCAGAACCCCCATTACATCATCATATAAACTACCTAAATTCACCAAAAACCTTCACACAAACCCACATCATCGCTTCCACCACCAACCTCAAATTCAAACTCTCCCAAATATTCAAATCTCGATCGTGATCTCTGAGATAGATCTATGACATAAAACTCTAAATACTCCCAAAACCACCAACTTCAACTCATATATAACAATCCTATAGAGTTATAGATATAGATAGCTATATAAGAGAGAAACATACCCCTCCCCTCTCTCATATGTGTGATGACAACAAGATAAAAAAACTATAAATATACACATAAAACTCAGCTCTAATACTTAATTATATATAGAGACACATCTAGCCTCACGATTAAAATTCTAATTAAAAACTACAACATATAAAATTTATACTCACAACTAACACCACTCACTCTAGTGCACTCTAAACCCCTAAAATAATCACAAATTCAACCATTATTAATACACTCCAAACCCAAAATAATTCACCTTCAACCCATCATCACAATCTCTCAATATTATATATCACTCAAATGTCCAACATACAATAATTAAATTAAATCTATAATACATTCCTCTCACCCTTATCCCCACAATCCAATACCCTCCCTAATACCCCAATTAACCCTCAAATCCAATAACTAATCAAAAATTCACCTTAAATCTAATTTTCTCTTCCATTCCCCACATTAAAAATCTCACCCCCCCATAATCCTTATCTCACTCTCTCGACCGCCCATTAATTACCCCCTTCTCCATACCTCAACATAAATCCAAAAATCACCACTCTCACAACACACCACACCAACAACCACCCCCTCCCCCACAACCCCCCCCCCAAATCTCAACCTCCACCTACCCCCCCCCAACCCCCCCCTCCCACCACAACACACATCAACATTACAACCACCCACCCCCTCAACCCAAACCCCCCCCCTTCCACCTATAAAACAACACACAAAAAACTTACCCACCAAACTCCCACAAAACACTCCCAACACTCAATCAAAATCCACCCCACACACTCAAAGACTCTCCCACTCCCTCCCCACAGACCCCCATATGAGATATATCACCCCCCAACACCACCTCCTCCACCCCCCACACATCGATTCTCTTATATACCCCTCACACACGCGCAGATCCCCCACCCCTCACCTCCCCTCACACACCCTCCCCCTCTCCCCACACCCACACACACACCCACCCACCCAAACCATTACATCCACCAACATACACCACATGCACCCTCCCAACTCCCTCCCTCCATAACAAAGAAAAATAAAAAAAAACAAACCAAATCCTAACCCACCCCCTAAAACCGCACCCTAACCCAACCATCCCACAAGCCACACAACAGACCAACAACTCCCAAATTCCCTCCTTATACGTATATATATACATATCCCTATACATACTCAACACAGAGAACCATACTCACTCCCATCCCACCCTAATTCCACCTCATTACCTTTTTTTGAATTTACTAAGAAATTCTATAAAATTCATACTCAAACATTATATATGTCTACTTTTAAGTCTACACTACATATATACATCACAAGTTTATAAAATATACGAAATGACCTTATGATGATGAACACAATATGACAAAGTCATATTGTTCGTTGAAGTAGCCGGAGGTCAGTTCCGTAATGCCTTCCACCAACAAACGTTTCAAGACTCCTCGTCAACCTTCTTTCTTTCAACTGCTTGCCAATCGCCTTAATCATGATATGAGCTCTTTTCTTCTCTAATGTACTCCATCTTCTCTTTGGCAGGTACTCCATTAGAATATTCTTGGTTATGTCATCCAGCGAAGTTCGAAGCACAGTTAATGTCCTATCACAGAACTTGTAATGTTCGTCTGATCGCATCAACCTGTTTCTCCCATTGTTGTTGACATAAATGAATCCTTAAGGGTCTTGGTATGGAGTGTACGAGTCTCTTTTCCTGATGTCGGATATGGTAGTTTGTGGCCTGGTGACGTTGATCTTTCTCTGGTAACTTTTAACTCTGAGTTGAAGATCTTCGACTCGCTTCTGAATAACCAAGCTTCTGGTGAATATTCTTAATGCTATTCCGAATTCAGAAACGTCATCGCCTAAGAGATTTGTAAGCCGATTCTGATCAACAAGGAGAAGCATGTCTTCAATGTCATTGATACGAAGACGTGGAAAGTCTCCTTCCTTGAATCTATAAAGGACGTTGTCGGATCTTCTTACAACAATCTCTTTCAGATACCCATACCTATGTTTCCTCATTACCTCGACCAGAGTTATCGCCAGAATACGTTTCGTGGAATATATATCATGTCTTGATTGCAGGCCTCGTGCATACCCATAGAAGGACTTACGTTGTTCTCTCCAATGTGAGATTCCCCATAATGCATGTTTATCATAGGCAACTTTAACAGGAACCCATATATTTGGAACCATGTCTTTAATGCCTGGAAGATCATATTGAGCAGCCTTTGTCTTTGTGAGAGAAGTCGTGTAGGTCATAGTCGAAATACCTCCTTGCAGATACTTGAGATCGTTGTTGAAGAAGTAGTCAACCGATACATTTGATGATTCCCCATTCATGACTAAGGTAGGGGTTGGTAAGATCAAATGGATAATCACGCCTTCTGGGTTTTACCCATCAAGGTTCTCTGATAAAGCTTGTAATCATTCTTCAATAAGTTTTATACTCCAACTCAGCATAATTGGTATGTGTGCCTTTGAGAAGTTTGAATGCTGGCCCTAACAAGGTTTCTTAAGTTAAATTGGTGATCTTCGGGCCATTTATGATGTATGCAGAGAAGTCTATAGGAGTGCTCATCAATTCATCAAAGGTTTTTGACGGTTTATCCGCAAAAGATGCAAGGGTCATTAACCAGCTTCGAGTAGGTCCTTGTTTTGGAGTCTTGCCGTATCCATTCAGGATCCGTAGGTTCTTGAGGTTGTTTAGGTTTTGTAAACCAATCACGTTTAGATGCAACCTTTTCCTTGGGTTCTTTATCATCTTTACTCAGATTTTCATCTTGATCTTGAGGCATATCAGAATCTGCAACCTCAAACTCTGGTTCCTCTGCATGAACAATCTTTCTAGAAGATTTTGATTAAGACTTGGTGCCTTTGGATGAGCTAGACGTTGATTCTTTAGTATTCAGACCTTTTGTTGGTTCTGCATCCTTGCTTGTCTTCCTCTTCTTCAACCCTCGGTCTGATCCAGCGGAAGGGTCTTCATCTTTATCTTTATCTTTTCGGCTTCTCTTCAATGAATACACTTTATCATAAGTTGAGAAGAGACTCTTGTCGAGGTCATAAGACTTGATTAATCCATCATAGCATTATCTGTGTTCAGCAGCTGTCAGATATGATTGACTTTCATCCATTTTGTCAATAAGAATCTTCTTTAACTTAAAATTCAGTAGCGAAGAAGCAGCCTTCATATGAAGGACTTTGGTTATAGGCTCCTTGGCATAGAACTGCTGTTTAAGTACTCAGTAACATGCTTTGGATACCGGAGGAGTAAAGTTAGACCTTTCCTTTGGTATAATTATGAGCGTTGAATCTTGACTTGCTCTGTGATCCTGGCAGTGATTGATGCTAAAAGGTAGCTCATGAACTTGTCTCTGGTGGATCCTAGTCTTGAGTCAAGATGTTCATCTACTAGAGCAGTCACTTGAGTGTTAAGAGGATCATTCCTTTTGAGTTTAGCAATGTCTTTCTCCAAAGCTAAGCTCAGTCATTCAAATTCAAAGACTGCTGCAATTTGGTAATGTAGATGATGATGGTTTCTGTTAGTTTGTTGGTGGTGGTGTTGGTGTTGATTGTGGTGCTTGAGGAGTGAGGGATGGTAATGATTGTGGGATGACTGTGGAGTATACAGGTGAAGAATCAATGATAACAGAAACAAATACTGTAAGGAGTGTGGGTTTTTGATTGCTTGGTACTTCATGGTGGACATGAACATCCATTGGAGAAATAATTTCTGCATCTGTATGGGGAATATCTGAAAATTTTAAGAATTCAGATGCCAAGTCAGAAGAGTAAGAAGAGCTAGTAACTGGAACTTCTGTCTTCTTTGTAATAGTAGAAAGTGTCACATGAGCATCTTCTATGACTTGATTGAGTGTGATCTCTAGATTCTCATTCCCTTGTTGGACGTTAATCATTTCAGCATCAGTACCCTCCTTTTGAATTAACCCTTCATCAGTAGTAATTGGTTCATTCATCCTTAAATCTACATCATCATCGACCTGATTGGCAGTATAATCCATTCCTTCATCTTCATCACCTTCAGCTTTATCTTTAACCTTTAATTCAACATTGGTTTCATCTTCATCATAAGTAGAGTTGGACGGGGTTGTAATAAACTCATCATCCTTTTCCTCTTCATCATCTTCAACCTCTTCTTCATTCTTCTCTTGATCAGATTCAAAATCCATTTCATTCTCATCAGTTTCATGCTCGGAATCCGACCATTTTTCTTTATCAGATTGGGTATTGTCATCACCACTGTTACTTTCTTGATCACTGCCTTCACTCCTTGATTCATGATCATTATTGCTGTCATCTTCATCTCTTCCCCAAGATTCAGCTTCACTTTCAGTTGATTCTTCTTCAGTCACATCGGGAACCCCTAGTTTAGTACCAGTTCCTTCATTTGTGACAGAAGGTTTGATTTTTACAACACTTGGAACAATTTTGGTAACAGTACCAGAACCACTTAGACGAGTCTTGTGAAAGTCCCTCAAACTCTTCTTGCGAACTTCTTTATACTGAGCTTCTTTATTTAATGCCACTTCAGAGAGCAAATCATCCTTTGCGCTTCTTAACAGTCATAGGACATAGGTATGTTATCTTCATCAAGATCGGGTTTTGTTTTTTAGCATTCGATTGGAGTTCTTTGTACTGAGCATCCATTTTCAGGGTCATGGCATCCATTCGAGCCATAATTTTGTAAGTATCAGAATTACTGCTGCCTTCATCGGCGAAAGCAACGGTTTTCTTAAGAGATGATTTGGTTTTTTGATTTTTAGCCCAGTCGAGCTTGAGTAAGACTTTGTCTTCGAGAAGCTGATAAGCTTGATTTGGTGTTTTATAGAGGAAAATACCACCGGCTGCGGCATTTAGAACTTCTTGGGTTATTTCGCTGAGACCATGATAGAAGATTTTGATAATATTGCCTTTGGACAGATTGTGACTATGGCAGTTTCAGAGCATTTCCTTCATACGAAGCCAAGCATCGGTTAGAGATTCGTTTTCATGTTGAGAGAAAGCTCGGATTTCTC
>BQNB010030998.1:0-54365 GCA_026074375.1 Tanacetum coccineum
CGTTATTATGTGACCGTAAAAGGTCAGAAAGTCAAAAAGTTAAATCGGACCTGAAAAGTCAAAGGTTAAAATAGTCATTTAAAATCCCGAAAATTGCCGGATGTTACAATTAGAGCCATGTTATAGAGAACTAGGTTGCATATGTTACCTAGACTATAACCGTTTTCACAAACAATGCATCACATCAAACATTTTCAAAGTGCATACACACTACTTGCTTACTTGCTTACATTACTTGTTACGTTAAGTGCTTACATGACATACATATATATAATATATATGCTTACACCCCTTTTGCGTATATCGTACATTTATTTATATAAGAGTTAATTATATAAATACTAGAACATTTCTTAGGACATTGTGAGTTGCACAATAGTCTCATTTATACCTCAGACATTGTGAGTTACACAATGGTCTCATTTTACTTCTTAGACATTGTGAGTTGCACAATGGTCTCACGTCGTTCTCAAACATTGTAAGTTAAACAATGGTCTCTAAGAATATTTTTTCTCATAACTTTATACAATATCATATTACACGAAAGTTGTCATAATTTTGTTTACATGGAATTATGTATGAATCTAAGTATTACAAGTCTTGTATGGGCGGGACTTGTAATAGGAGGATTGATATGATAATTGCTATGTTGGCTCGTTCATAAAGACCTTCGTCTTATTTACTCTAACCGAGTACTCATTAACTATCTTGAACTCTATGTGATTTCCCTGATAGTTTTACTTTCCGTCTCCGAAGAGGAGTTATAATCACTCGTCCTATACTCATTTAAGAACATGCATCGTCATGTTAACCACCACCTTGAAGGTTATGTGAGTACGCGTATTGCATCGGAAATTATTAAGTAGGATGATTTATAATCTCTTTATTTGAAAGGATTGGGACGCCTCTTCATTTAAATAAATAAATTGTAAATCACCGAACCATAAATTTATCAATTCATTATTTACATAAATTGGGACGCTTCTTTATGCAGGTAATGAATTATAAATGAGTGGGCTTAATGGTATCCAATATGATACGAGTATGAACTCGAACCCGATAATCATCGGAATCCATTAAAAAGGTCTAGAAGCACAATCGTGTCTTACCACTCAGCAGAATCTTAAGGCCTCACTTGGAACTACCTTATCTCATTCTTAAGTTATTACTTTTGCCGTTACAAATCTTTACGATCATGAACTGTTTGTGGAGCTAACAGACTTGTTACACTCTTGAGCTAATGGACTTGGTTCAATCTCGAACTAACAGACTGGGTACAATATTCCACCACCTATAGCATAAGCTCTCCAGCGAGCTCCTGCCATTTGTTGAACGTTATTCTGGGGATATTGTTTCTCGAAATATCCTCACTCTCCGCATCCCATCACCATTTGTTATAGTTATTGTTGTTATGGTTGCTGTTGTTGGGTCCTGGAGCGGTCCCAGCTTGTATAACTTTATCCAATAGGTAGTGCAACCCCCCTTAACCCAGATAAACACCTATCGACCAAAGAGATAGTCGAACTATTCATTTCAGGCTACTAGTACGAAGACTTAGGTCGCAATACATCCTAGTACTGCCAAGTAAGTTGAATACTTACATCCATAAGCCTTGTTATTCACGGGACTACACTTTTCCCTTCGACGCTTTCATTATTAAGAGACTTTCCTTATAACGCGTGTATATCAGTCATAAGACCTGTAATGATGTTTTTTTTGAAATACCTATTTTGATGGATTAAATATCCTGGTCAAACCTAGCCAAAATTTTTGGTATATTAAGAAGGGTCGAGACATCGAATTTTGCTGTATAAAGTTATCAGCGTCTTGTTTAGAACTGGTTTATTAAATCTTAAATCTTTTCTTAATCACACAATCGGTTAACACAAATTAAATCTCGGGACGAGATTTCCTTTAAGGGGTAGGTACTGTAACAACCGGCAATTTTCGGAATTTTAAATGACTATTTTACCCTTTGACTTTTCGGGTCTGACTTGACTTTTTGACGTTTGAACTTTTATTGTCACATAAAAACGGTTACCGCCTAACCGGTAGTTTTTCGGAACATATTTAAATAATAAATCATATTTATTATTACATATCTCTCATGTGCAAATGTATTTTTAACTTATTTGACTTGAAAACAAGAAGATATATTTTATTCCTAAGTTGACTTATAAAAAACGACCCACTAAATCACGTTTTCACGACTCGGACTTTAAAGAAATTTGATGTAAAACGACATTCCGGACAACTTTTTAGTTTTGCCCGAGACCCGAAAACAAGCAGAAAATGACTGAAATGCCCAGGCAAAATTTTGAAAGCTGCACGCAACGCGTAACGACACAAAAATAATTAAATTTATATTTAATTATCACTTTTTATTAAATAAAAATATTTAATAAATTATTTAACATTTATTCAGAAACTTTGTTAAAAACGCAAATGTTCGAGTCAAAGTTGTATTTTTACGGACAAAGCTTACCAGAGACACCCAATGGCTACCAAATGAATAATAAACATTTTAAATAAATTGTTATAAAACGTTTATGAAACTAGTCATGTAAAATCTCTCATATTGCATGGAAAAATCATTTTGACGCAAACGGTGTGAAAATTTTCGTATTTTAAATCAATCGTTAACCATCCTAAACGAGACCCGAACCAATGTTTAACAAAAATTACACTTTTGGTCCCTCTAGTGATATTTACACCACTCCCCCCCTCAAGTATTACACAATGTACACTTTGTTTTTATAACTTTTCACTATATATATACATAACCCAATTAGGGTTTCATTCATATTTACTAACCCTAGCCACACACATATCCCCTCCTCCTCTCCTCCCAAGTTTCGGCGCCGTCACCGGATTCCGGCTAACCGCCGTCGTCGGCCAACCACCACCAAACCGACCACACCACCCTCTCAATGGTCCCG
Source organism: Tanacetum coccineum (assembly GCA_026074375.1). Classification (NCBI taxonomy): domain Eukaryota; kingdom Viridiplantae; phylum Streptophyta; class Magnoliopsida; order Asterales; family Asteraceae; genus Tanacetum; species Tanacetum coccineum. The sequence goes on from BQNB010030998.1 coordinate 2,940, forward strand.
ATTACCCGATCCCACATCTCCACCATCGTCACCTTTTTCCGGCAACGTTCCTGGCCACTGCCGCCGCCCCTCTCCATACCATTGCCTCCCTCTGCAGCACCACCACGCCACCACTACCACATCCACGACACCAATATCATCTCGACCATCCATCACCTCCGCAGCCCCACCACCACACCGACGCACCACCATCACCTCGTCACACCACCATCTCCACCCCACCATGGTGTGTTTGGTTTTAAACGAAGCACAAAGGGTGCGTTCGGTTTTGATAAACACCCAAAAGGGTGTGTTGGTTTGACAGTAACACCGAATAGGGTGCGTTTGACTTTCGATTCTGCACCAAGGGTGCGTTTGGTTTTACAAACTACCCATAAGGGTGCGTTTGGTTTTAAAAATCGTATAGGGGTGTTTGTTTCTTCGTATTAATAGCATAGGGGTGTTTTGATTTGGGTTCATAAGCTTTAGGGTGCGTTTGGTTGTTCTTAACACCACGAGGGTGTGTTTGGTTGGCTGCGAAACAGCTTTAGGGTGCGTTTGGTTTAACATATTCAAGATAATGGTGCGTTTGGGTTAACAGAAAGCCAAATAGGGTGCGTATTGGGTTTGCAGAAAGGAATAGGTCTGTTGTCTGGGACTCGTTAGCAGGAAAATTAAATAAGGTGCGTTTGGGTAAGCAGAAAATCGGATAGGGTGCGTTTAGGTTAGCAGAAAACACCAAAGAGGCGTGTTTGGTTCGCTGTTTTACAGCAAGGGTGCGTTTGGTTTATATAAATCGACTAATAAATATATCGTAAGGTTTTATAGATATAAAACCGGATCTAATGGTGGTTTAATGGTTAAATAAATGTGATATTTATTATTTTGTTTAGTTCGATATATATTGAAACACACGTATTTGCAACACGGATTGATTAAGGTGGAAAAAGCAATTGAGTTTTGTAAAATGAGAAAACGTTTTACATAACGAGTAGACCATGCCGAAATTTCTATAAATATCTATACTTAGTATGTTTCGTGTAAAACTTTTATTATCTTGGAAACACGATAAAAATGATTAAGTTATATAGTTTTAAGATTATTAAATTGTAAATTATAAATAACCCGCGTATATAAACGAAAACTACGCTTTTGTAAATGATGTCAACTAGTTTTAATAAGACCCGTCGAGGGGAAGCAAAATACTAAATTATAAAAATATTATTTTATAATTTCTTCGATATTAATAGGACAAAGTTAAAAAAAAACTTTAAAACGTGCGTTTACTTTTATACAACAACTGTTATTAATTAAGTTGGTGATCTTCCGAACACGTGTCGAAATGTGTTGTTTTAATTATTTTTCTTACTTCTCTTATATAATACTTTCCCTATGTATAATACATGTCGTGTATTATATACATTTTGAATTATGCTTTTGGTTGTTTGCCTTGGTTATATAATTCACGATATGAATTATATACTTGTTCAATTTTTCATATGTAATATATACGGAATATATTACATGCTTTGCGTTTACTTTTCGATTTATTTTATTTAACCAACCACCAAACTATTACAATCCTGAGAATCTATTCTTTTAGCAACGTGTTTTGTCGCGTGTTGATGTAATCATCCATCGAAAAAAATCAAATACATTATCTAGGCTAGTGGGTCATAGCCGTTAAGATAAACCGCATTTCTTGATCGAGTCGTTGGATTTCGTTTTGTGGTGTGCTTTAATATGTGGCATTTGCAATCGTTCTTTCTACAAAATCGAGGTGAGTTTATAGCCCCAATGTTTTACTTGTTTTACATATATTTTTGGGGTGGAATTTGGACATGCTTTTCTTGTTTGCAAATGATTTACATGGTTGATTACAAATTGTTTACACATCATTTACATAGCTCGCTATGGGCTACTTACTTGGACTTCATTTTTGGTCACAAATACATACTTTACTTTTTGAATATGATTACGGATAGCTTAAGGGATTAAACTGATAATACAAGAAAATGCCCGTGTGTTCTTGGATGGGGACACTACGAGGTGGTACATATTATTACTGCCTGGGTGTTCTTGGAGGGGCACTGCGAGGGAGGTACATTCTCATTATGTCCGGGTGTATTTAGAGGGGACACCTGCGAGGGTTACATATTCAGTTACTGGCCCGGGTGTAAATTGTTCTTGGAGGAGGACACATGGATGGGTACATATGGTTTTTTATTACTGCCGGGGTTTCTGGAGGGGACACCTTACAAGATGGGTACATAGTGCATTGGTTTTAAAAACTTAGAGTAATCGTAATCACTTTCGAAATTTTTTTTGAGCAATCATACTTGGAACATTTCGTGTAGTTTTAATTATATGCATTACTTTGAACAATTAGGTCCAACTTTCATACGTTCAATTTTGTGACTATTTATGGGTTGAAATGGTTTCATACAACTTTGCAAAATCTTTGTAAGTCAACCTTTATACTTAAAACAAACCTATGAACTCACCAACTTTATGTTGACCCTTTTAAGCATGTTTTTTTCAGGTGAATTAGATGCTTGGATTATCTGATGTGCATTGGAGTCTAAATTGACAAGATTTAATTTCTGGGATTTCCTACTTACATACCCATGATAAAATCTCGTTGTATTGTTTTCAGTGCTTTTCTTGGGATGCAATTATAGGACAAATGTTATATCAATTTTCAAGGAAGATCAAGAGTTATTTTTCAAACGGACACTTTAGAGGTTCGTTCTCTTGTATCTTGTGCGTTGCATTATGAAGATAACGCCCTCAGCGCATATTATTTTCCGCTGCGACATTTTTGGGGGTGTTACAGATTTGTATCAGAGCACTGGTTATAGAGAACTAGGTTGCATGTGTTACCTAGACTATATACGTTTTCACAAACATTGCATCACATCAAACATTTTCGAAGTGCATACACACTACTTGCTTACTTGCTTACTTGCTTACTTGCTTACATTACTTGTTACATTGAGTGCTTACATGACATATATATATATAATATATATGCTTACATTCCTTTTGCGTATAATGTACATTTATTTATATAAGAGTTATTTATATGAATACCAGAACATTTCTTAAGACATTGTGAGTTGCACAATGGTCTTATTTACACCTCAGACATTATGAGTTACACAATGGTCTCATTTTACTTCTTAGACATTTTGTGAGTTGCTCAATGTTCACTACGTTCTTCAGACATTGTAAGTTAAAACAAAAGGTCTCTAAAAATATTTTTTCGAGCACTTCATACAACAAACATTTTCGAAGTGCATTCAAATACTTGCTTTACTTGCTTACTTGCTTACAATTTCTTGTTACATTGTGTGCTTACATGACATACATAATTTTATATATTTGTGCTTACATTCCATTTTGCGCTATAATGTACTTTATTTTATAGTAGTTATTTATATGAAACCAGATACATTTCTTAGACATTGTGAGTTGCACAATGGTCTTATTTAACACCTCAGGACATTATGGTTTACACAATGGTCTCATGTTTACTTCTTAGGACATTGTGTGTTGCACAATGTCTCCTACGTGGCGCTCTCAGACATTGTAAGTTAAACAACGGTCTCTAAATTTTTTTTTCTTCAGGATTTCATACAATATCGTATTACGCGAAAACCGTCACAATTTTGTTTACATGGGATTATGTATGAATCTAAGTATTACAAGTCTTGTATGGGCGGGACTTGTAATAGGAGGATTGATATGATAATTGTTATGTTAACTCGCTCCTAAAGACTTATATATTATTTACTATAACTATATACTCATCAACTATTTTGGAACACTATGTCAATCTCGCCTGATAGTTTTACTCCCCGTCTCCGAAGACGAGTTTTAAACATTTGTTTCATACTCATTAGAGCACCAGCATCGTCATGTCATCTACCACCTTGAAGGTTATGTAAGTACGCGTATTGCATCGGAAATTATTAAGAAGGGCGATTTTAATCTCTTTATTTGAAAAGGATTGAAAGACGCCTCTTCATTTAAATAAATAATGGTAATATCACCCAAACCATAAGTTTATCATTTCTTACTTACATAAATTTGGATGCTTATTTATGTAAATAAGGAATTATAAATGAATGGGTTTAATGGTATCCAATATGAAACGAGTACGAACTTGAACCCAATAATCATCGGAATCCGTCAAAAAGATCTAAAATCACAATGGTGTCTTACCACTCAGCAAAAAAAATCTCAAGGCCTAACTTGGAACTACCTTATCTCATTATTAAGTTATTATTTTTACCGTTACAAATCCTTACAATCATGAACTGTTTATGGAGGAGCTAAAAGACTGGGCTTACACTCTTGAGTAATGGATTTGATTGTCCTGGAATAACGACCGAGTGAACATATTCCGTCGTCTATCGCATAAGCTCTCCTGTGAGCTCCTCCTATTTGTTGAACTTTATTCTGGGGATATTGTTCTCGAAATGTCCTCACTCCTACACAACTAATCACTATTTGTTATTAGTATTGTCGTTATGGTTGTTGTTGTTGGGTCCTGGAGCCCGGTCCCAACTTGTACAACTTTATCCAATAGGTAATGCAACCCCCTTTAAATAGATAAAAACCTTATCGACGTAAATCTAGTCGAACTTTTCATTTCAGGTCATTAGTACAATATTTAAGTCATGATATCATCTTCTTAGTACGCCTAAGTAAGTTGAATACTTCATCATTTGCTAGTCCGATATTTTCATCGAACATTACAGATATAAGAAACTAGACACCGTCTTTGAACATTTAAAACTTTATACAAACATACTCACGCGACTACACTTTCTTCTTGATGTTTTCACTATTAAGAGACTCTCTTTTTAACGCGATTGTATCAATCATAAAACATGTAATGATAACTTTTTTTTTTGAGATACCTATTTTGATGGATTAAATATCCTGGTCAAACCTAGCCAAAATTTCTAGTATATTGAGAAGTGTCGAAACATCGAATTTTGCTGAATAAAGTTATCAGCGTCTTGTTTAGAACTGGTTTATTAAATCTTAAATCTTTTCTTAGTCACACAATCGGTTAACACAAATTTAATCTCGGGACGAGATTTCTTTAAGGGGTAGGTACTGTAACAACTGGCAATTTTTAAAATTTTTAAATGACTATTTTACCCTTTGACTTTTCGGGTCCGACTTGACTTTTTGACTTTTGATTTTTATTGTCACATAAAAACGATTACCGCGTAACCGGTAATTTTTCGGAATATATTTAAATAATAAATCATATTTATTATTACATATCTCTCATGTGCAAATTATTTTAACTTATTTGACTTGAAAACGAGAAGATATATGTTATTCCTAAGTTTACTTATCAAATGGACACCTGGCTAAATCCGTTTTTCACGATACTCGGACTCAAAGCAATTTGATGTAGTTACGACATTCGGACAACTTTATAGTTTTGCCCCGGAGATGACCCAAAGGCAAAGGCAGAAAATGATGAAATACCCTCGATAAATTTAGGAAACAGGAGAACAAAACGCATACCGACACAAAAATAATTAAAATTATATTTAATTACCCTTTTTTTTAATAAAACTATTAATAAACTATTTATCATTTTATTCAGATATGTTTGGTAAAACGCAAATATTCGAGTCAAAGTTGTATTTTTAGGACAAAAAGCCTTACCAGAGACAACCATGGTACCAAAGGATTAAATTAAACATTTTTACTAATGTTATAAATCGTTTATGAAACTAGTCAATGTAAATACTCATATTTTCATGGAAAATATATTTTGAACACACGGTTGAAATTTTCGCTCATTTAAAATCAATCGTTAACCATCCTAACGAGGACCCGAACCAATGTATACAAAAATTACCTTTTTGGTCCCTCTATGATATTTACACCACTACCCCCTCAAGTATTAAAAATATGCACTTTGTTGTTATAACTTTTTTACTATATATGTACATAACCCAATTAAGGTTTTCATTAAATTTACTAACCCTAACCACCACATATCCCCTCCTCCTCTTCCTCCCAAGTTCCAGCGCAGTCACCGGTTCCGGCTAACCGTCGCTTTGTCGGCCATACCAACACCGCGACCACAACACCCTCATCCACTGGTCCCGATCTACCCCGATTCCACCATGTCCACCATCTGTTACCTTGTTTTCCGGCCAACGTTCGGCCACTGCCGCCGCCCTTCTCCACACCACCGCCTCCCTCTGCAGCACCACCACGCCATCACCACCACATCCACGACACCAATATCATCTCCACCATCCATCACCTCCGCAGCCCCACCACCACACCGACGCACCACCATCACCTCGTCACACCACCATCTCCACCCCACCATGGTGCGTTTGGTTTTAAACGAAGCACCAAGGGTGCGTTCGGTTTTGATAAACACCCAAAAGGATGCGTTGGTTTGACAGTAACACCAAATAGGGTGCGTTTGACTTTCGATTATGCACCAAGGGTGCGTTTGGTTTTACAAACTACCCATAAGGGTGCGTTTAGTTTTAAAAATCGTATAGGGGTGTTTGTTTCTTCGTATTAACAACATAGGGGTGTTTGGATCTGGGTTCATTAGCTTTAGGGTGCGTTTGGTTGTTCTTAACACCACGAGGGTGTGTTTGGTTGGCTGCGAAATAGCTTTAGGGTGCGTTTGGTTTAACAGATTCACGATAAGGGTGCGTTTGGGTTAGCAGAAAACCGAATAGGGTGCGTTTGGGTTAGCAGAAAACTGAATAGGGTGCGTTTGGGTTAGCAGAAAATCGAATAGGGTGCGTTTGGGTTAGCAGAAAACCGAATAGGGTGCGTTTGGGTTAGCAGAAAACACCAAAGAGGCGTGTTTGGTTCGCTGTTTTACAGCAAGGGTGCGTTTTATAAATCGACTAATAAATATATCGTAAGATTTTATAAATATAAAACCGGATCTAATGGTGGTTTAATGGTTAAATAAATGTGCTATTTATTATTTTGTTTAGTTCGATATATATTGAAACACGCGTATTTGCAACACGGATTGATTAAGGTGGAAAAAGCATTGAGTTTTGTAAAAATGGGAAACGTCTTACAAACGAGTAGACCATGCCGAAATTTCTATAAATCTCTATACTTAGTATGTTTCGTGTAAAACTTTTATTATCTTGGAAACCCGATAAAAAGGATTAAGTTATATAGTTTTAAGATTATTAAATTGTAAATTATACAATAACACGGTAAATAAATGAAAACTACACTTTTGTAAATGAGACAACTAGTTTAACTAAGACCCGTCGAGGAAACGAAATACTAAATTATAAAATATTATTTTATAATTCCCGATTAATAGACAAAGTAAAAACTTTAAAACGTGCGTTTACTTTTATACACGAACTGTTATTAATTAAATTGGTGATCTTCCGAACACGTGTCGAAATGTGTTGTTTTAATTATTTTTCTTACGTCTCTTATATAATACTTTCCCTATGTATACTACATGCCGTGTATTATATACATTATGAATTATGCTTTTGGTTGTTTGCCTTGGTTATAGATATTTTCACGATATAATTACATACTTGTTTAATTTTCATATGTAAAATCAATATTGCAAAAAAATCGCCTCGGCGGCCTTGTAATCACCGATTAATCGCTACTCGGCCATACACCTTGGAAAATAAGGCATATCGGGTGAAAAATCGGTCTGGTCAAAAATCGGTCAAATCGGTCAAATCGGCCTAATCGGTCAACGAAAGTCGAACATTTTTTTTACAATGCGACTTTGAATTGTTAACTGATAACTCTTATTATCTATGTCTATGTTTTGAACAATATAACTTTGAACTCATTTAATTTTAGTGTATTTAAAGTGTTGTATCCATCTCATACAAGTAACTTTGAAATTTATATATAAAATTTGCAAAACCGATTAATCGCGCCTAGACCGATTACAGGCTACAGGGTGGTCGACCGCCCGGCTAGCGACTCGCAATTTTTACAACATTGTGTAATATATACGGAATATATTACATGCTTTGCGTTTACTTTTCGATTTATTTTATTTAACCAACCACCAAACTATTACAACCTGAGATCTAATCTTTTATCAACGTGTCGCGTTGATGTAATCATCCATCGAAAAACTCAAATACATTATCCTAGGCTAGTGGGTCATAGCCGTTAAGATAAACCGCATCTTCTTGATCGAGCCGTTCCGGTTTCCGTTTGTGTTGTGCTTAATATGTGCATTCCTGCCAATCGTTCTACAACATCGAGGTGAGTTTATAGCCCCATGTTTTACTTGTTTTACATATATTTTTGGGGTGAGAACATGCTTGTTTGCAAATGCATTTACATGGTTGATTACAAATTGGTTTACACACTCATTTACATAGCTCGCTATGGGCTACATTACTTGACTTCATTTTTGGTCACAAATACATACTTTACTTTTGAAATGATTACGGATTAGCTTAAGCGGATTGAACTGATAACTACAAGTAAATGCCCGGGTGTTCTTGGAGGGGACACCTGCGAGGGGTACATATTCATTACTGCCCGGGTGTTCTTGGAGGGGACACCTGCGAGGGGTACATATTCATTACTGCCCGGGTGTTCTTGGAGGGGACACCTGCGAGGGGTACATATTCATTACTGCCCGGGTGTTCTTGGAGGGGACACCTGCGATGGGTACATATGGTTTTCATTACTGCCCGGGTGTTCTTGGAGGGGACACCTACGATGGGTACATAGTGCATCGGTTTCATGAACTTAGAGTAATCGTAATCACTTATCGGGCAATACATACTTGAAACATTTCGTGATAGTTTTAATTATCATGCATACTTTGAATAATTGCGGTCCAACTTTCATACGTACAATTTTTGGCAACTATTATAAGGATTGAAATGGTCATGCATACTTTATAAATCTTTTGATTTCAACGTTTATACTTACAAAAATCTATGAACTCACCAACTTTATGTTGACCCTTTTAAGCATGTTTTTTTCTCAGGTGAATTAGATGCTTGGCTTACTTGATGTGCATTGGAGTCTAAATTGACAAGATTTCATTCATGGATTTCTACTTACATACCAATGATCAAATCTCGTTGTATTGTTTTCAAGCTTTTCATTGTGATGCAATTATGGGACAAATGTTATATCAATTTCAAGGAAATCAACGAGATTATTTTTCAAACGACACATTTAGAGGTCGTTCTCTTGTATCGTGTGCTGTTGTATTATGAAGTAACACCCTCAGACATATTTCCACTGCGACACATTTTTGGGGGTGTTACAGTTTATCTTTCGAGTATATTCATTAAATGAATTTTTAGATTCCATTTTGTATGACATTAAATCCCCTTTGGCTTTTGCACAATCAATTGCCACATTTGACGCATAATTCACATCATGATACCTATCAAGTTCAGTTTGGAACCTCTTAAGTTCTTTGAACATCAACTGATTAGTCTTTGACAGTTCATTGTTTGCTTCTTTAAAATGGTTATTTGATGATTTTAAAATTTTATTTTTGGTTTTGAAATCCTTAATTTCACCTTTCAATTTATCAACTAAAGCCTTGTTTGATGATTCCAAAAATTTATTACGGTTTTTGGTGTCAACAATTTCACACTTTACTTTCTCAATTAAAGAAGCAAGCAAATCACGTTCTCTAGCAAGATCATCATCATCATCCTGATCAACCATTTCTCTGTTAGTACTCATATCTAGTAAAGCAATAGTGATGTTAGTATCACCTTGTTCCTCCAGATATGTGTCATTAACAGATTTAGGTTGCTCATGATGTTCTCTGTCATTAGAAAACACATTATAGTTATCATCATCATTTTGTACCTTTTGCAACGGCTCAGTATCAAAGATGGGTTCAGAATTGTCAACAGCATCTGGAGTAACTTTTTAAATCTGTGCCATGTACATATAATGTGCTTCCAATTCCTGATCGTTGTTCGTCATCAGTATTATCCCTCCAATCAGCTTGCTCTGCATTCAACTGAAATCCAGCTTCCTCTTACTTACAAAATAGCATCTTCTCCTTGTGATAGGCTGCATCCTTTGCCCGATTCGGTTTCTGACATTCCTCTGCTACATGCTCATATTCTTTGCAATTATAACACTGAATCCCAGACACTTGCACCACATGTGCACCTACATTATCCCTAGCCCCAGCAACATTAACTATCCTCTGATTATCATACCCAGTACCTCTGTTGATTCTTGGAGAATTATCCTGATTTGCTCTACTGGTGTTTGATGAAGTTCTGAGGTTGTTGTTGGTAAGTTTGTAGATTTTATTGAATGATAGAGAAATTAAAGCCATGAGTTTATCAATCTCCTTCTCCTTTGAAAATGCATCATCTTCAGCAACCATTTCAGGTTCTTGATCATAAGTTGGTGGAGGAGAATTAACAATTGCTTTACCTCTGTTTTGTACGCTTGTTTGTGATTTAGTTGAGGAATTTGAGTGTAAGTGATTAGGAAGGTTTTGAGGATGAAACTGGTTGTTTGTTGAGAAACAAGTGAAAGTGGATTAGAATACGTGCCTAGTCTTCAGCTCTTCTCTCGTTGACTTCATTCCTGGTGTTGCCTTCAGGATGTCATAAAGTTTGTGATAGAGACATCTTCAGCTCTTGACTTCTGCTTAACAAGAGTCCACAAACCTTTTGCCATTCAGGTTGTAATTGGAAGATGAACAGAACATTCACTTGAAAGATTTTTAACATCACAACTGATTTTAGACAAGCTCATCATCATCTTTTAGAACCTTGAGTTAATACGATTCAAGTGAATTCACCACCCTGATGTAATTGTTAAACTCCCAATATAAATTGGTTTCAAGATCTTGAACATTGATTGATTTACCCTGTTTCAACCTTTCAATAGCTTTCCACATTTCACATGCATTTGGACAAGCATCAACTGTGGAGTAGATATCATTATCTATCCCTGTTAGAATTATTTGAACAACTTCAGCTTCATCATCCAGTTGATCCCGTATGTCTTGTGAAACATTCTTATAGTTCTCCATGTACCCTTTTGTAGTTGTTTCTGAACTACCTTCTGGAACTGGAACAGTCTTCTCAGTCCATTTGAATTTGTAAGGTGGATTCTGGAGACAATAGTGGATGAGTTCATTGTTAGTTTTGGTGTCAATGTATCTCTTGATTCTGGATTTCCACTGAACGTAATTACCCGATGCTAACATTGGTGGACGGTCTTTACTGCCTACTTCCATGATGGCATTATGAAGAGCATTTGATGTATGAGTTTGCAAATTGTTATTGGTATTTGACATTTTGATGAATTTATGAATGGATATCGGATCTTAAATATTATGAAGTGACTGAGATTGTGGTTTAATTAATGCAATTAACCTTCACGGGATTTTACAAATCTATGATTTAAACTGAGAAAAGACGCAACTTTTACGGGATTTTACTAAATCAAGAGAAAACCGTGAAGGTATAATTGTTTTGAAGTTAAGGTTTAATGTTTTAGAATTAAAAGTCTTATAAGTCCAAGTCTAAGAGTCCACGTTTGTGCTTCACGTAAATTTATCTAAGTATATGAAATGGCAAACCACCACGAAGATGAACAAACCACCACGAAGTATCAAACCTCTAGCAATTTTGGTAAGCCACTACATAGAACAAACCGCTACCAAGCGTGTGCAAACCGCTAGCAAAAAGGTAGTCAAATCGTTGCCAAAGTGTGTGCAAACCGCTGGCAATTAAAACTTGAGACAAACCGCTGTCGTAATCAAACCGCTGCCTAGATTAAACAAACCGCTGCGAGGTAGACAAACCGCTGGCAATAGAGAATTTACCAAACCACTGGCACTTTGTATCAAACCGCTGTTACTTTTCAAATTAGTAAAGCGTTGCCTATGTTTTATCAAACTGCTGTTGACTTTTCAAACGGGCAAAGTTTCGTTTAGATTGACCATCAAAAAGGATAAACATCTACACCTGTCCTAAACCGTTGTGGCAGAGGTTTGGTTAAACCGCTGCCTGAGCAAACTAGTAAACTGCTACGAGTGTAAATCAAACCGCTGTACCAGATTTGGGACCACTTTGTCAAACCGTTGCCTGTACTAGTTTTTGTTTCCCCGCATAAAGTCGACTAACAAACAAAATAAGGTACTAGATTTTACTAAAAAATCGACTAGCAAACAAAAAGAAGTACTTTCGTTTGCCAAACCTCTACCAAGAACTTTTAAAACAAAAATAAATAAGCCAAAATCAAACCAAACCGAGAACTAAATAAGCTAAACAAAAACGAACCAACTAGCTTATGTAAACCAAGAACTCATTCACCTAATAAGCTATAAGTGTTACAAAATGAATAGAGAACAAACTTAGAAGGTAAATAAGCAACCCTAAATAAGCCGAGAGCTTATAAGCATATAATAAGCTACGGTTTACAAAATGAACCACGCATCAACACACCAATACCCCTTGGCGATTGATACCACATATTATCCCAATAAGTTAATCCATTACACAACTAAATAAGCACACAATAAGCACTATATAATCTGAATAAGGTAGAAGAAAAGTAGAGAGAGAAACCAGATAGAGAAACAAAGAGAGAAAGATTAGATTAGGAGAAAACACATACAAATGTAACCAACACCCTCTCCATGTATGGAGAGGGTCCTATTTATACCCTTAGCCTCCTAGTTGGTGTATGGGCTTTCTAAATGGGTCGGGCTTGGCTTATCTTGGGCTTTGAGCCCGAAACATGGACAATATTAGCTTAAAATTCAAGCCCGTTAATCTCGACTAGCCTATTACATAACAACACAAATTACGACAAAAATGACCGATGACATTCTTGTTCGACTTATATAAAAATAAGGCTGACAACAGGTTCTTAGAGGTGGATTCTGAGGGTGGAATACCGTAGGTAGTATCTCTTCTTTGTGAGCACCGATCTTAGTGCATACCGGTGGAGTTAAATTGTAATACGGTTTGTAGTCCACCATAAGGATTATACTAGTATAGTATCAGAGTTGTGGATTCGCAACTGGACATATGGAAGGACTAAACCCCCTTCCCGAACCAGTATATATCGTGGTCTCTCTCTCTCGCTCTCTCTCTCTCTCTCTCTCTCTCTCTATCTATCTATCTATCTATCTATCTCCATCTACTTATTTTTTCTTTCCTAAGTAGATCATCTCACCACTCGGCTCTTTCGTGACTTGAAGTTTTATAAACTTCAAAGAAGTCAAGAAAACCGTATTCACACCCCCTACGGTTCTACAAAAATATTTGTATTAATAAACTTAATTGTGTTGTCTTTTGATTGATGATAATGAATGACACAACATGCCTTTATATAGATACATTTGCTAGGTTTTCTACTAGATGGGCCTCTAATATCACATGGGCCGTAAGACCTAGGCAGTATACAGCTGGTTAATACACCCCCGCAGTTTGAGCGGGAGATGGGCGGGCACTCAAACTGGTCCGAAACTCAGTAAACAGAGAAGATGGCAGTCATTTGGTAAATATGTCAGCATATTGATAGCGTGATGGAACATGGAGAACACGAACATGACCAGTAGCTACTTTGTCCTGAACAAAGTGAATATTTATCTCAATGTGTTTAGTGCGTTGGTGTTGAACTGGATTGGAAGACATGTAAACCGCACTAACGTTATCATAGTAAATCAATGTGGCCGACTGTAATGGTGCGTGAAGCTCAAGTAGAAGATTCTAAAGCCATGCAGTTTTAGCTACGGTATTAGCAACGCCGCGATATTCAGCTTTGGCGCTGGAGCGAGAGATGGTATGTTGTCGTTTAGAGGACCATGACAGGAGATTGTCACCAAGAAACATACAATACCCTGATGTGGACCTCCGTATGGTCGGGCAACCTGCCCAGTCGGCATCCGAATATGCGGTTAGGTGTGTAGTAGGGGAAGCATAAAGTTGTAGCCCATAATCCAGAGTACCGCGAACGTAACGTAAAATCCTTTTTAAAGTAGCAAAATGAGGCTTGCGAGGATCGTGCATAAAGAGGCAAACCTGTTGAACTGCATATGTAATGTTAGGGCGAGTAAAAGTAAGATACTGAAGAGCACCTGCAAGACTGCAATAAAAGGTCGGATCAAAGACAAGATCTCCATCAGGACCAAGTTTCGAATCAGTGTCAATAGGGGTTCGACAAGGGTTGCAATGTAGCATGTGAACCCGCTCAAGAACTTTACTCGCATACTTGTATTGAGTCAAGAACATACTAGAACCACTATGAGTAGCAGAGATGCCAAGAAAGTAGTTAAGAGAGCCCAGGTCAGTCATATCAAACTTACTATGTAATGAGGAGATCACTCGTTAAAGAAGAGCTGAAGATGAAGCGTTTAGAATGATATCATCCACATATATAAGTAAATAAGCAGTCTGATGACATCAAATAACGTCACTTTATAATATCATTTATCCCATCTATTTTGAACAATTTTATATAATTATTCCAAGATTTGGTACTTATCTGCTTTAAAGTTTATAAATGCAGTAATTCAGGAGTGTTTTGTAAAGACATGCTAAAAGGCGCACAATTTGGAGCTAAAACGTAGACATTTGAAGATTGCTGATTTTCTGACCAATACGCCGTATCCAACAAAAGAGATACGGCGTATTAGCGCCTAAACTTCACAAAAAAGCGCGTTTGACCAATTCCCAATACGGCGTATCACTTCGCTTCCATACCCGTATCCATGAAGATAAATATTCGAAGATATAGTAAAAAATGTAAATTGGGAATGATATCACTGATTGATTGAGAACGTAGCGCGCACTCCAAGAAATCCAGCCCTATACATCGTATTAGCCTAGCCAGATACGACGTATCGAGTCTTTTTCAGACACTATAAATAGAAGACTCAAAAACAAGTTTTCGGTGTGCAATATCATATTCTTTATACCATACTCACTAAAGATGCATTTTAGAAGAGAAGAATAGCCACCAAGGTTACGCATTGATCACGAATCCATAGAAGACTTCGTGTAAATTTTACTCTCTTAATCGTTTGATTTCAATTGTTTGATTACGCTTGTATAATTACAATGGTTGTGGGCTAATACCCTCGGGTATTAGCCATCTTAATGAAAGTTTAATGTTTAGTTTGTTTTAAAATCGATTTCTTAATCAATCGTTGATTGTTTAATTATGTTTATCACTTTATACTTGTTTATGTGTTTGAATATGCGACCTATCATTCAACTGGGTCTAGTGATACCTAAAAAGTAATCTAGATACTAGGATAGCTCTCTGACTACGCGCAAACCAACCCCTTTTTATTACGTATATATATAAGTGTAAATACGTATAGATATAGTACAAGGATCAGGATCCGCGAGACCAAGAAAACCGGAAGCAGTATAGAGTGTTCCCGGGTCGTTATGTCCCAACGAGGCTAGAGATGGAAAATCGAAAGACGATTGATGATTGGTGTTTGATTGTCACAAGGAATGAGTGGGAATTAAAACTGAAAGCAAATGCACATAAAATTTAAACAAAGAACATAGGTTGGAACAAGAATCAAAACTAGCAAAGGCAAAAACACTAAAAACTTTTACACTAAGGCACAAATAAGCTTAGGACAAATCAAATAAGCTAAAATTAAATCTAAATAAGCAAATTAAACATGCAATTAAGCTAAATTAAACAAGAGAAACACAGCAGTACTAATCAACAGTACTAACAGTATTAACTACCAGTATTAACTTAGAGTTAATACTGCTAGGCTTATAAAACACAAAGATAACAGAAATAAGCAAACAAGCTAAAACATATAATTAACTATCCCTAATAAACACTTAGTAAAAGAAATAAGCAACTAAGATAAACTAAAATGATAAATAAGCTAGAAAACTTAAACTGATACACTAATGAAAACACTTTGAAAAGGAAAATAAGCTTAAATAAGCAAATAGTAAAGGAAAAATGGTTTAATCTACTCTAAAAAGCTAAGGAAATCTTAAATAAGCAGAAATAATAAGCTGATAAGCTAAGTTTAACTACCAGTATTAACTGTTTAAGACTAACAGTACTAACTTGGAGTTAGTACTGGTAGTGTTAAGTTAGTACTGTTCTCAAAATGAACTAGCAGTATTAACTTAGAGTTAGTACTGCTAGTGTAATATTAGTACTGCTAGTTAAAATGAACCAACAGTACTAACTTGGAGTTAGTACTGCTTGCCCAAAACAGCCTTTAACATTTTCAAAAATCATTTTTATTTCAAACTAATCAAAAACAGATTATCAAATAACAAAATAAAACACTTATAAGCAATTTTCAATCCATAATAAGCACTTAAATAAGCATGAATTACTCTAGCAGTATAAACTTAAAACTAACAGTTTTATCAAAATGAACTAGCAGTTCTGCAATAAATAAGTAAAGCAAGAAAAAGAGAGGCTTACAACACCCTTGCTCAAAACAGGGCTAAACCAAGAATCTACAAGCTCTAGCTTGTATAAAACAAGCTAGTGAGAGTCCATAAGCCCATCCAGAACTGGCTTATCATCCAATAAATAAGCTGTGGTGTATTGAGAGTGATTTTTGTGATTTTCTTTTAACTACTTAACTTTTTTATCTTTCTTAATGAAAACAGCTTATAAATAAGCTGAGGTGAGAGCTTTTTAAACACAAAACAATAAGATGAAGAAACTTAACACTGGTATTGTAAATTGACTTGTAAACTCAAACTTGCATTAAAACTTGAAATCGTTACAAGCTGAAAGTAAAAGCTGTAAATGATTGAAAATAAGCTAAATTATATTGCAAAGTTAAAAACTTAAAAACTAGGTTACTAAAAAAAACTAACTAGCCTCAAAGGCTTACAAAACCCTCTATTTATAGCTGAAATCTTTAGACTTGCAGCTTGTGCTTCTTTGTAGAGATAAAACCAAGTGTGCTAGTTGTGTGAGGCAAATCCAAAACAAATCCCAGCCTTTAATCTCTTTAGAGCTTCTTTGGGGACAATCTCAGCCATCGAAATGCTTTGGGAATGGAGAGGGATTGCCAACATGGACTTTATAAAGCTGGGGGGTAGTAGTAGGGTGTTGAGTGATTTTTGCAGAGAAGTATGGGAGCAAAAACAGGGTGCTGGCTGGTTTTGGTATTGGCGGGAAGAGTGGGAAAGAAAAGGTATACAAGTTGGGTTGTGACAGAGAGAGGTTGAAGATGATTAAGGGTATGTTTGGCTTGTGTACAAGAAAGGCCCCTCCACATCTTTCCTCTTTTCATTCTTTTATAAATGAAGTTTCCCAATTGGCATTTTCAGCCCCCGTGGTTTATATAATAATATAACTTAGGGGTTTGGCAATTTTGACCCCTCAAGTTATATTTTTCTTTGCTTTTTCTTCTCGGAGTAGACTTTACTTTGATTTGGCTTCGTCTTTACACACTTTTCCATCCCGTGTCCTGTTTTGTTGCTTTTTGATTGGTTTTTCGTCTTTTTGTGAGATATCCGTTCCTGCACAACATAATTAGCAAAACAAGCATATATTTGGCATTTTTTGTCTGTTTTTGGTCATTTAAGCTCGTTTTTAGAGGTAAAAGATATGTGTAATTAAGCATGGAATCCTCAACAGAAGGAAATGAACAAAGTGACTTCTGGAGTGGTCAACAAGATTGGAATATTATCACATGGAGGTTGTATGAATCATGTGGAGTCTGCATACTGGAGTTTGAGGATGGAATAGTTATTCATATGTTGGTTGAAAAAAGATATCCTCTATCAAAAGATTTATTGCAAAGGATGCTTGATCTTGGTTTGGAAATTGAAAAAGAAAGTTCTGTTGCTCTTTATTTGATAAGATTTATTAAGCAACAGATAGATGAAGAATGATGTTGTGAATGGAATTGAGAAGGGTTTGAGTGTTGGCTAACTACCACACAACAAATGGTCATCAGTTCACCATGCTTAACAGGCATAAGAACTGGCTAGTCCATAAGCAAATGGCTTATGGTAAAGACTTCTCAAATCCATTTATGGTTGACAATTTACCAAAAATTGTAGGGTTTTCAACTCACCTTGCTTCATTGGTGAAGAGTTGGCTAGTCCAAGATCAAACAGTTCTTGGTAAAGACTACTCAAATCTGTTGATAGCTGATAGTTTGCTAAAAACTATATGGTTTATCAATGCACCATGTTATGGCAATGAAGCATTGGCTAGTCCAAAAGCAAACGGTATTTGGTAAAGACAAATCAATTCCGTTGATGGTTGACAGTTTACCAAAAACTGTATGGTAATTAACTCACCATATTTTTGAAATAAAGAGTTAACTATCCCAGAGCAAACGGCTACTGGTAAAGGAACATCAAATCCGTTTATGGCTGGTAGTTTGCCAAAAACTACAAAGCCAACTTAGTTGGATTGTTGCTGAAAAGATGTTGCTGTGTTGCTGAGAAGACAAAGTTGCTGCTGAAGATGGATAGTGTTTAAAGATCAAGATATGTTAAAGTGTTTGGATACATCCTCTATGAATTTAAGAAGATAAACCTGAAGAAACATGAAGTTAAAAGAGTTCAACATTCATGTTTAAGGGAGGATTGTTGGGAATTATTCATTCCTGACTTAGTACCGTTAGTGATAATACTTAGTACAGATAGTTATAGTTAGTACTGACAGTACAAAATGTTAAGTACTGATCAGTTAGTTAGTACCGTTAGTAGAAATTAGTTAGTACTGTTTAAGAGATATGTACGAGATATTTTAGGAAAAGATATGTATTATCTTTCACGCGTTTTGTAAGCCTGTTAGGGTTTATCCTTGGTTTATAAAAGGATCCCTCTTGGCATAGTTAGAGATATCAGTTCAATATACATCTCATACAATCATATCTAATAGTTAGTAATCTGTAATCACTTGAAGCAGATTAATAGAAATCAAGTTTAGTATTCATTGTTCTTCTTAATACTATTGTGTAGATTCCGCATATACAATAAGTATTCATAGTCAGTGTTTCTATATAGTCAAACTGTATTTATACAACTTGGATATCATCCTTAATAGGTTGCAGAGGTCTATTCGGTTTGGGACTCACATAAACAAATAAGTTTTTTTAGAATTAAAATAAGCTAGATATTCAATAAAGAAAAATAAGCCGAGACTAATAAGCCTCAAAATAAGCTTCGGCTTATTTTGGTCTTATTGGGCCGAGAGCCAATAAGTTCAAATAAGTTATATTAAGCTCGATAATAAGCTAATAAGCTTAGAATTCTATTTAGTTTCCAAAATAAGCCACGGATAAGCTAAGAGAATAAGCCAAAAATTCAAATAAGACAAAACATGATTTCTTTTGATTTCCTTTTTAAACCGAGACCATAATAAGCCACGAAGAGCTTATTAATAAGTTAAAAATAAACTATAAGCTTTTTGACATCAAATATTATTTCACCACCACAACCAAAATATTAAAGTGTCACTTTTCTTATGTTTTTTTCTTTGCCAAATTTGAACCAAACACATTTTTTAAAGAATTTTTGTAGTTTTTAAGGTTTAGATTTTTAAAAACGCATTGTACAACTAGTATTAGAGTAAGATTATAAGCATAAAGGTACAAGAATTTTAAGAAAGTTAAGACTTACAAAAGAGGGTTTTAGAAGAGGACTATAGCTTGAACAAATAACCCAAATGTTGTTTTTTTATTTACCCACAACTACTAGAATCAATCCGTACGTGTTTTAGCTTTCGTGTTCTTGATCAAAGTTGAAAAATATATTGTTTTGGTGGGTTGTGGTGTTCGTCCCAACTATAGAGAAAGGGAGGAAGAGAGATTTTTTTGTATGTGTTTGGGTGTGTGTATGTTTTTGAAATAAAAGAAGGATAAGGTTGGTTCATGCATGGACAACCTAGCTAATAAAGTGCCTTGTTGTTCCCTTGTAGTCCAATTAGGTTAAGGCATCCTAGGATGGGATCCTAGTTTATTTTTGTCTTATGTCAGG
Source organism: Tanacetum coccineum (assembly GCA_026074375.1). NCBI lineage: Eukaryota > Viridiplantae > Streptophyta > Magnoliopsida > Asterales > Asteraceae > Tanacetum > Tanacetum coccineum. The sequence continues at coordinate 22,910 of BQNB010030998.1, forward strand.
ATGTATATCATGTTTAATTTGTAAATTATTGTTAGAAATAGAGAAAAGACTCAGTCTCTACCAATATATTGTAGAATAGCTCGTAGCCTAATATTTGGAAACTTACCAAGCTAACCGGATCAACATAAGTCTCCCTTATATGTGACCGGCCTAGTATAGGTATAAATACCCCTCTCCACACCTTGGAGAGGGTTGGCTGTTCATTTGGTTCTTTGATAATACATTTTCCCTTCCTTTCTCTCTCTAAGTGCTACAACCCACTTTCTTTCTCTAAACTTTTTTTGCTCATTTGTTAAGTGATTTGATACATCTACAATTGGTATCAGTCATCATGGGGTGATATCGTGAGCTTGTGTGCGCTTATATCTTGTTTAGATCGTTCCTTTAGTTATTTTGTTGGTTTCATGTCTTGAAAATCAAAGCCTGGATTTTTGTGCTTAATAGTGTTAAAGTTTAAGTTTTAAAGCAAGATCTAGGTCTAAGATAACTAGTTGTGCAAGAAAAAATCAAGGTAAAACGTCAAAAGGGTGTGTTTTTGGTATTTTTGTTGGAAAAGTACGTTTTGTGTTTGAAGCTAGCGAAACATGTTGTATGTTTGAAGCTAGCAAAATATGCTGATATGAAGCTAGCGAGTTTCCAAGTGAAATGTGTAAGCGAAATATGTATGTTAGCGACATATGATAGGTTAACTTCAAGCGATTTATGTCATTTCTAAGAAATGAAACTCTGCTTAATTTGTCTTAGGTCAAGCGGAATATGTTAACAAGCGATTTACGTTAGCAAGCAATTTACGATAGGTTGTTAGTTCAAGCGAAATACGTACTTGTGCAAAACGAAACTCTGTCCAATTTTCATATTTCAAGCGAAATATTACATTGTCATATTCCAAGCGAAACATTACAAGCGAAATATTACAATTTTCATATTCCAAGTGAAACATTACAACAATCAGAAAAAGATTTTATTTTCTACAGCTTATCTTACTTTGTAAAATCCCGTGAAATATTTGGATTTCTCGGTTTTAGTGAAGATTTGTAAGATCCCGTGGAATATCAATCTTAATCACTGAAAACAACATCTCTTAACACAATCCTCCTTAATCACTGTTCGATCAATCTTTAATCATTTCACTTTTTAAGTGAAGCAAGATGACTACTTTGGCAGAACACGTAATTGTTGCTGGAGCTGAGAACCGTCCTCCAATGCTTGAGAAGTCAATGTGCGATTCATGGGCAAGTCGTATACGTCTATTCATCAAAGGGAACAAAAATGGTAGGATGATGCTTGATTCAATCGATAATGGTCCACTGGTCTACCCAACTGTTGAAGAAAATGGGCAGACTCGACCTAAGAAATATTCTGAACTCACTGAAGCACAACAACTTCAAGATGATGGTGATGTTCAAGCAACAAATATCATTCTTCACGGTCTTCCACCCGATGTGTATGCACTTGCAAATCATCAAGAGGCAGCTAAGGACATTTTGGATAGAGTCAAGCTACTAATGAAGGGCACTGAATTATCATACCAAGAACGTGAATGCAGATTATACAACTTGTTTGATAAGTTTGCTTATGTTCAGGGTGAAACATTGTATGAGTATTACTGGAGAGTCTCTCAGCTGGTCAATGACATGCATACTATTAGGATAACAATGCAGCAAGTTCAAGTCAATACCAAGTTTCTGAATATTCTTCTACCGGAATGGAGTAAGTTTGTCACTGATGTGAAGTTAGCAAAGAGTTTGTATACCACCAAAAAGATGTGAACAATAGGATCACACGACCACCAAGTAGCAATCAGGAGAATTAAGTAGAAGAACACCCTAGAAAAGTTAAATCTAGTTTGAATAAGATGAATTCTGTTTCTAAACCTATCATTAATGCACATGTTAAGCATTTTATGAGAAATGCTAAATTTGAATCTATTTGTGCTATCTGTAATAAATGTTTATTTGATGCTAATCATGATATGTGTGTTATTGATTATGTGAATGATGTGAATGTGCATTCAAAATCTAAATCTAAAAGAAATAAAATGAGAAAAGTATGGAAACATACAGGTAAGGTGTTTAGTGAAACTGGATATAGTTGGAAACCTACATGTAGGACCTTCACTATAGTCAGAAATAAGTGTCCTTTAACTAGGATTACCTCCACTAATGAAGTGCCTCTTAAGGAAACCACTATAACACCAGTAATCACACAATCTCTAGCATTTAAGGTATACAATAGGAAACCAAAAGCATCAAGATCTATAGGGTCCAGTAGCAAGGCTAAGATTGTAGAATCTAAGACTTCTAACACTAAGGAAGCTAAACAGTTTTGGGATCCACTAGTTTTGATGTTCCCTCTTCTTCTCTTATCGATTGCAGGTTGTCCAAATTGTTATGTGGTATTTGGACTTCGGATGCTCCAAGCATATGACCAGAAATCACTCTCAACTCATCAACTTCGTCAGTAAATTTTTTGGTACCGTCAGATTTGGGAATGATCATATTGCTAAGATAATGGGTTATGAAGACTATCAAATGGGAAATGTTACAATCTCTCAGGTTTATTATGTGGAAGGGTTAAGTCACAACTTATTCTCTGTGGGATAATTTTGCGATTTCGATCTCGAAGTAGCTTTTCGCAAACATACCTGTTTCATTCGTGACTTAGACGGTGCTGATCTACTCAAGGGATCTAGGGATTCAAATTTATACACTTTATCTATGGAAAATTGGTTGCTCTCCTCTCCTATATGTCTCTTGTCTAAGGCCTCAAAGACCAAGTCTTGGTTGTGGCATCGAAGATTATCTCATTTAAACTTTGATTATATCACAACTCTTGCTAAACATGGTCTCGTTTGAGGTCTTCTAAAACTAAAGTATCAGAAGGATCACTTATGCTCTGTGTGTGCTCTTGGTAAAAGCAAGAAATACTTCATTCAAGAAAAACTCTATCTTCTGCATATGGATCTTTGCGGGCCAATGAGGATTCAAAGTATCAATGGGAGAAAATATATATTAGTTATCATTGAAAATTATTCTCGGTTTACATGGGTGAAATTTCTACAATCAAAGGATGAAGTTCCAGAGTTCGTGATCAAATTCCTCAAAATGATTCAAGTTCATCTGAATGCAACCGTTTGTAACATCGAAACTGATAATGGCACTAAATTTGTCAATCAGACAATGAAAGCTTATTATGAAAAAGTCAGAATCTCACATCAAACATCCGTTGCTCGCATCCCATAATAGAATGGAGTTGTCGAAAGACGAAACCGTACTTTAGTGGAAGCTGCCCGCACCATGTTGATCTTTTTAAAGGCTCTGTTATTTCTTTGGGCAGAAGCAGTCGCGACAGCTTGCTATACTCAAAACCGATCATTAATCCGAAAACGTCACAACAAAACACCGTATGAAGTTCTCCATGATAGAAAACTTGACTTATCCTATCTTCATGTTTGTGGTGCTCTCTGCTATCCAACTAATGACGGTGAAGATCTGGTAAGTTAAAACTTAAAGCTGATATGGGAATTTTTGTTGGTTATGCTCCCACAAAGAAAGCATTCCGAATCTACAACAAAAGGATGATTATTGAAACTATTCATGTTGATTTTGATGAGTTGACAGCAATGGCTTTTAAGCAATTCAGTTTAGGACCAAGGCCTAAACTTTTGACTCCTAGAACAATCAGTTCAGGACTCGTGCAAAACATTCCTTCTTCAACTCCGTATGTTCCACCAACAAAGAACGATTGGAAAATTTTGTTTCAACCGATGTTTGATGAGTACCCTAATCCTCCACCATGTGTTGATCCCCAAGTTCCTGCATTCATTGCTCCAGAACCTGCTGTTTCAACCGGTACACCTTCCTCAACTACAATTGATTAAAATGCACCATCTACAAGTACCTCACAAACAAATCAAGAAATACCATCTCCAGTCATTCCTCTAGGTGTTGAGGAAGCTGACCATGATATTGAAGTTCTACACATAGATAATAATCCTTATGTTGATTTTCCAATTCTAGAACCTAGTTCTCAATAATCCTCTACTTAGGTTTTTATTCCAAACAATGTGCACTCAATCAATCAACCACCCGAACACATCAATAAATGGATCAAAGTCTACCCGATTGATAATGTGATTGGTGATCCTTCTAGACCAGTTTCCACTCGACATCAACTACAAGATGAAGCCCTATTCTGTTACTTCGATGATTTCCTTTCTTCCGTTGAACCCAAGAGTTATAAAGAAGCATTGAAGAAATCTTGTTGGATTGAAGCCATGCAAGAAGAACTTAATGAGTTTGAACGTTTTGAAGCTTGGGAACTGGTACCTCATCCAGATCATGTTATGATTATTACCTTGAAGTGGATATACAAGGTGAAATTAGACTGACTGGGAGGTATGTTGAAAAATAAGGCTCGTTTGGTAGCAAGGGGATATCGCAAGGAAAAAGGTATAGACTTTGAGGAATCTTTTGCACCAGTTGCTCGACTTGAGGCCATCCGTATCTTTATTGCATTCGCTGCTCATATGAACATGGTCGTCTACCAAATGGATGTGAAGACCACGTTTTTGAATGACATACTGCGTGAGGAGGTCTATGTTAGTCAACCGAACAGGTTTGTAGATCCATAGAATCCCAATCATGTGTACAATCTTAAGAAATCCCTTTACGGTTTGAAACAAGCACCGTCATATCCAGTACAGAAGCTGAATATATTTCCTTGTCAGGATGTTGTGCTCAAATACTTTGGATGCGATCATAATTAACTGACTTTGGCCTTGTGTTTAACAAGATACCTTTGTACTGCGATAACAAAAGTGCCATTCCTTTATGTTGCAACAACGTCTAACACTCCCGGTCCAAGCATATAGACATCAGACATCACTTTATCAAGGAGCAAGTGGAGAACGGGGTGGTTGGGTTGTATTTTGTCAGAATAAAGTATCAGTTGGCAGACATTTTCACTAAGACTTTAGCATGAGAATGACTTTACTTTCTCATCAACAAGCTTGATATGAGAAGTATGTCTCTTGAGACTTTGCAAAAGCTCGCAGACGAAGAGGAAGAGTAATAGTGGTAAACTCTTTATATATCCTCTGTATCATATGTATATAAGAAAATCAAAAAAACCCAAAAAGATTTTTTATTTTATATAAATTTTACAAAAATAAAATACAAAATTAAAAATTAGAAAATATAAAAAAATATGGTGTACATGACATGTCTTCTGAAAATCGATAACATTTACGGCCTTAGAAATGTCATTCAATAATGATACGAGGCTGTAAATGAAGTTCGAGCAGAAGTTCAAAATCTTTTCAAAACATGTCATATGGCTTGCTATGATTTCAGATAGCAACCCGATCTTTAATTTAAAGGCAAGTATTTCGTCAAAAAGAAAACTTGACCTCACAACGAGAAATTAATTTTTCCTGGGAATAAATTACTTCATATTCATTCAAAGGCTTGTGTTTACTTTGCAACACAACCCGTGCTATCTAATCAAATAGGTGTACGTATCAGTGCATTTATTTTTATAAAATGAGAGAAATCTTGTTTTATTGGTGTTGTTTTTGAAAAATAATTAAACATATCAGTTTCTCATCAGAAAAGATTTTTAAAGAATTTTTTATCGCTCAAATAATGTCTACAACTCTTAAATATAAAACGGGACATTATTTGAGGGGGAGAAATAGTTAAATTCTTTCAAAAATGATATTTCAAAAAAGTCATCTCGGAATAAAAAGAAAAAAGTGTTTATCAATAACGGATCATCAATTAAAATGGAGTTAATGTATTTGTAACTCAAAAGGGCTTAAGATGTTGTTGATTTTAACCTTCAGGGACTAAATGGCAAAATAAAGGACTCAAATACTAGGTTTGCATATTTAGGGGCTAAATATGCTATTTCTAAAACATAGTTATACCTAAAACTAAGTTTAAATGGAAAATAAAAGAAATAAGGAACCTCAAGGACCATTCTTGCCATTTCAAGAAACATGGCCGATTATATCTTTTTTGAAACACATTTCGCTCTCCCTCACACTTATTAAAAAATTCAAACACACACAAACTCTCTCTTGTTACATTTCACTTCATTCATAAGATAAAATCAAAAATGTTTTCAAGGCAAACGGTACACAACTACTCGTTCATAATTCATTTCTTATCATCTTGGTAAAATGAATTAGGTTAAATCTCCTTTTATCACTTGAAAATCAATAAATACATTTTAGGGTTCATAATTTAAAAGTTGAGGTTTTTCTTTAATTGGTTGAGGGGTTTTGATGATTAGGATGAGTAGAGCACTCGATCAAAACAGTTTTGATTATCTCTTAATCATTTGTGTGTTAGGACGATTTTTGTGATTTGAATCAAGCGAAACATGTAAATCTTGGGTGTTTAGTTATGGGTATGCATTAACAAGACTCTATGATGCTTTCTTATGCCTTTGTTACTAGATTATGGCCTTCTTAGAAACCTTTTACTTGGAAAAGTTGTTTTTCTAGGCTCGTTGGATCTAAAATGGTATAAACTTGCTCGTGTGATGTTCTAAATGTGTTAGTTAACTGGCTCATGTCCCTAAGTGGTTGGTTTGAATCTGCTAGATACATCTTAAAGCATGATTAAAGTGTTTTGCCTTTAAACATTTGCTTATGAATGATTTCGAGCTCAAAAAGTTGTTTAATCTTGTGATTATTTATAACACCCCGTGTTTTAGGGTCATTTGCGACGTCAATAAGTTCGTTATTAATTTTTAGTGTTGTACGCGTTTGCTTGTAATTTTAAAGCGTTAAGTTAAATAGCGTAAGCTAAAAATTATCGTTCAATGTAAACGGGCATCAAACAATTAAACGTTTACATCAAGAAAGTGTTAAGTAATTATTTGGAAGATAATTATTAACTTTGTTCATTTTTATTTTTATTGGTTACATAAATTTGTTACGTTTCGTGATAAAATACGTTTAGGCATTCCCGGAACCACCAAAACTTTTCTACGCTTCAACAAATACCCACATTTATACCAATAAAGCGAAACATGTGTTTTATGGTTAAATATTCATGGGTTTGCGTTAATGTGTATCTATGATGCGTTCTTATACCCTTGTTACATGTTCTTGCTTCCTTAGAAACCTTTTACTTGGAAAAGTTGTATTTCTAGGCTCGTTGGATCTAAAATGGTATAAAATTGCTCGTGTGATGTTCTAAGTGTGTTTGTAAATTGATGTTGGCCCCTAAATGCTTATTATCAGTTCTATAAATGGTCCTTATTATGTTTGCCAGGTGTTCCTCACCTATGTGTGCTCGAATTTCTTTTATCAAGCATAAAAAGTGGTTTAATTCTAGTGATTATTGCTTCTGTGATGATATGTCATGTATTGTGTGGTTAAGAATGAATTCTTGATTGTTAAGGTTTGATAAATTGTTTAGGATTTTTGAAATGAAGCGAACATGTTTTGTTTGAATGATGCAAAAAACTTGTTGGGCTTGATTGAAGCGAAAACATGATTTTATGAGCGAAAACATGTATCAATCATTCCAAGCGAAACATGTTAACTCATTCCAAAGCAACAACATGGATCCCACTTATTCTAAGCGAAAAATGTAATTCTTATTTCAGCGGAAAATGTAAGACAGTTTTCAAGCGAACATGATAGGTTACATTTCGAGCCAAAAATGTGACAATTTCCATAAAAGGAAAATCTGCCAAATTTTTAAATTTGTGTAATAGTTTGATACGCACCTAACACATATTTATATATTCATATTATAGATATCTATATTAATTATAATATATATATATATATATAATTTTATTATATTTTGTATATATGTACTATATATACATATATGTATATATATACAAATATTTATATATAAATTATATATATATATATAATTTATTTTAAGTATATAAGATATAAGGATGTAAAACAATTATAGTATAGTAAGTATTTTTTCGTCGGGTTTAGATAAAACTCTCTTTAACCAATATATATATATATATAATATATATATATATATATTATATATATATAATAATTATACTTAGTATATTATATATATTTATATATGTATATAAGTATATAAGGATGTAAACAATTATAGTATAGTAAGTGTTTTCCGTCGGGTTTAAGATAAACTCTTTTAACCAAAACGTTATATCAAAAACCTCTCGGATCGTTTTCCCTCAACGAAGCGTGAATTGACATTCGGTAACGTTCGTGATCGCGCGTTTTAAATGGTTAATAAAAAATGTTGATTTGGTTTCTATAATTACTAATAAAAATGAATAAAACATGTAAAGCACGTAAACATATAAGGCAATTAAAAATTAAACACGGAAAACAATAACGGGAATTTAATAAAACGCGACATTTAAACATGTACATCAAATTTAAGCTCTACAAATGCAAATTTATTTTTCTAAAATCCTAAATGACAAAAGAAAATTTTCAGAAAAAGAATTATATTTTTTTGATTTTTATTTTATTTATTATGAATTAAAAACTATTTTAATCTAATTAAAATATTAAAAATAATAAACTAACTAATAAAAATCTGGAAAAATTGTGAAAATTACTTTGAACTATGCAGATTCTAGGAAAAATGAAAGCTTGAAAAATGGTTGATTGAATAAGCAGATAATAAGCCAATTAGGGCTGATAAGCTAAAATCTAAAAAGGGTTTTATATTAAATAATACAAACTATAACCAGAAAAGACCCAAGGGCGAGTTGGTTTAGAGTGTGTGTTGTGAGGCGTTGGTGTATGAAGGGAAGGTCACAGGTTCGAAACCTGTGGCCATATCTTTTTGACAAACATTTTATTTTTTTTTTTTTTTTTATTTTGAAAAGCTAAATAACATGGAAATAAGCAACTTTACTAAAGGGACCTTTTATTGAAACTTAATAATAAGCTCAGAAAAGGCTAAGAAAAACACAGTTTAGCTTAACAAATCTAATGACTTTTAAACTAAACTGTTTTGGCATTATGGACACAATAAGCTAAGAGAAATGTAAATAAGCTAAAAACAACCATAACCCTAAACTTAATAAGCACAAAGGAACAAAAATAAGCAAAGCCAAAAAGATAAAAAGCACTCTAAAAAGCTATAAGACAGCAGGCATTAAAACATATTTATGAAGGGCTTTTGACAGATTTAGAACTAAAGATAAGACAAAATAAGCTATATAGAAAACTTATAAACTAAAATCAAACCTAAAGCTAGACTTAATAAGCTCTAGTTACTAAGAATAAGCAAAATTAATGAGCTAAAAAATCTACTTAGATAATAAGAACTTAAAAAGGACAGCAGACCAAACAACTTATTTCTAAGGTCTTAATGCCATTCATTTAAGCTGACATAAGCACTAATAAGCACTTCTAAAAGGTAAAAAGAATGAAAACAGAAAAAAGTCTAAACGAAATAATCACTTAAGACTACATTTAAGCAACACAAATAAGCATGAAAGCTTCTAAAAGCAAAAGACAGATTGACCCAAAACCATTTTTGAAGGATTTTTGACCAAAGTTAAGCTAAGATTCAGGACAAATAAGCAATGAAAATAAGATGAAAACTGTAAACATATAAAGCACCAGACTCAAATGAAAGAAAATTTAGCAATTTAACATAAGAAATGAGCTAGGATTGACAGCTGAATATTTGGACATTTAAGAACTATTTTAAGTAAACTTAACAGATTTTAAGCTAAAGTGTTTAAAAACCTATCCCAACTCTACATACTCAAAACAGATGCTAATAAAACTTATTACTAAGCACAGATTCCTCAACTTAAGTAGCATTTCGAGAAGTTCAACCAATAGGCTGTTTGAACAGCCTTAAGTTTAGCAGACTTGAGGATTTGGTAAAATACACTAAAAACTTAACAAAACTCATTTCAATCCCTTATTAATAACTATTATTTAGACTTAATAGGGGCTTATGAAAATCAGATTGATAACCAAAACAGACTACACTCTAATTTTCCTAAACTAAATAGCTTATCCCAAACACCCCTTTAACTTCTGCATTTTCACTTTTAAGCTAAGAGAGACCTAGATAAGATCTGAAAACTAAAAACAGCTGAGGATTTATGACTTTTGAAGACCAATAAGAAAAAATTATCTAGAAATAAGCTCTAATGAATAAGCTGAATCAAAAAGCTAATTTAACTATGAAATTTGGATAGAAATGAATGAGCTAACATCAAACTAAAACTAAGTTCTTAAACTAACAGGATAAGCTAATAAAAGCAAAATAAGCATGTAAGAATAATAATAAGCACATATAAGCAGAATTATAAGCAGGCAATAAGAAGAATAGATAATAAGCTAACAAGAAAGAAAAGGGAAAGTGTACCTTAATCCTTTGCTCTAAATAAGGATTTAAATGCTTAAATGAGATTCTCAACAAGCTAGCTTATAAAATAAGCTAAGAATTAGCCCTATAAGCTCATCCAGAACTAGCTTATCTTCCAAATGGCTAATTCTGACCTTTTGAGAATTTAAGTAAACCAACTTATGCAGTTAAGCTTTTAGAAGAGCTTAACTGCATAAGCAACAGCTAAAGACATTATTTGAGCTTATTTAAAACTTATTAAGTAATTACCTCATACATTTTGAGTAACAAGTTTAAAAGTAAACACGAATTAAGGAACCAATTTAAGCTGAAATTTTTATTAATAATAAAATGATTACAAAACTGTTTAAACTACAATAAGCAGAATAAGCTGAAATTAAATCTAAGCTACTCCTAAACTATTCCTACTCCTCGTGATCTACTATGTGTATGAGAGGCTCTTTATATAGGAGTGAGATGAAGCTTCTAGGCTCTAGGACGCTCCCCCATCCATCAATCATGGCCTTCCAATTGCCCTTGTGCTTGTTTAATTTAATCTCAACCCTTGATTCTTCAAAACTGTCACATCACCAATCATTGTTTTCACACGGATTGCAAGCGTGGCTCTTTGTACATGTAGAGCTTGTCAGGGCTTATAGAAGTATGGGGTGTGCTGTGTGGAAGGGTTGGTTTACCTGTTTGTATGTGTGTGTGTGTGTCAGGGTAAAATGGGAGGGAAAGAAATGAAGAGGATAAACGATAATTCATATTGACTCGTATTGTTATACATTTGACCGGGTCATAGTTATAAAAGGGTGGATTGGGCTTTCATAATTTGGGCCAAGAAATGGATTAAATATGTAGGCTTTATAATTAATGGGTTAAGGCTTAAAGGTTTATGACTTGGGCTGACCAGGCCCATTAAGTGGGCCCGGGTTGGTCCGTAGAGTATGGGTACGCTTTTGGCCTTGGGTTTTTCATCCTCTTTCCATTCCTGTGCTCGGATTTGTCCATTTTTGTCCTTAATTTGTCCTTTTCTTAATATTCGATACTTGCACATACACAAACACAAAAACAAGCATATACATTGTATTTTTCACACGTTTTTGGTTATTTGGGCTCGTTTTTCATGGTAAAAGGTATGTGTAAAATAGCACATACCAAACTCCCCTATACTAAGGTATTGCCGTGTCCTCACGCAATATTATAAATAACACTTACGAAAACTAGTATCTTATCCCCTTTGATAATATACTCCTCGAAAAGTAGCTAAGTATTTATCTTAAGGGATTAAAGAAACATTAGCTCTGAAAAGCCCCGTTTTTCCATTTTCAACATTTTTTCCATTTTTTATGCTTTTTCATAACTTTCCATACTTCAACACTTCATAAAATTATACTTTCATTATTCTTTGAAAATACTTAGGATCATGGAACAAGCAAAATAAATTCATCGTCCCCAACTTTCACTTCTCCATACTAAGCTTAAAAACAAGATCATTGTCAAATACAAGTCATGATACTAACACTACTCATAAATACTAATTGTGTATTACTTTTTCTCCCTTATTCCTAATTTTGTATCTCAAGATTTTATTTTTGTCATATACCCGAAGGCTCTTTAAGACTTATTTCGATATTTATTAAATCCGAAAATAAAGCAGGACGGTTAAAGATAAAAATTAGCTTCTTCCCCTATCCTTGAAAACCGATGAGGTCCACATCGAGGTGACCGAAATTTGGCTTTTATTAGGCTACTTATTTATTTAACTTGATTTACGTCATATACCCTAAGGCTCTTTAAGACATAAATCAAGTGAGATTTAATTTGCACCATATACCCTAAGGCTCTTTAAGGTACAAACAAATCATTTATTAAACATGATTCAATCATTCATGCCATATACCCTTAGGCTCTTTAAGGCATAAGTAATCTCATGATTAACTCTACTTACACCATATACCCGAAGGCTCTTTAAGGTGTAAGTAAAGCAATTATTCATATGATATATATAGTATGCCAAATTCCGAATCCCGATGTGTACCTATCTTGATTACATCGTATTCTAAGCTAGTGGGGAATCACGAAAGATTATGTTGACCGGACCCTTATTTTTTAAATCATTATTAATATATAGTGAAACAAATATGGGTGTGAAAATGCCACATATTATACTTATGAGCTTTAAAGAAACCAAACTATTTCATGATTAATATCTTGACTTATACTCGATCTATCATTTCGTTCTTCGCACTTTAAAATCTCTAAGTAAGAGGACTTGTGATGTTAGCCTAGCGAATTAAGATCGCACTTTACTAGTCACATAGACTGCAACTATTTTAATGTCTAATAAATCGAGTTCGGCATAATGGATAAGCCTACATAAGACTAGCAACAAACTCGATTTAAATATGTTAAGGAAAAAGCTAAGGTATAAAACCGGTCGGATCAAAATTTATTTCTCGTTCTCACCTTTATTTTTGTCACAACACTTATTTCATCACTTTATTCCAACATTTTTCACCTTTTTTATGCACAAAAATTTAAATTTTTTGCTATTTTTCACATAAATCACATATTTTTGGTGGAAAAACGGGTTATGTGAGAACAACGGCTGCAGGTATAATCAAATCGATAGATCCCCCCCATACTAAAACTACACATTGTCCTCAATGTGAGATTGATACCCCCATACTAATTTCAATGCATAATCTTGATATAAAAGGGGTCTCTACGCAAATCTAAAGCCGTTTATTAAGTATGCTAAAGATAAACGTTAGTCGATAAGATTTGGATATCGAATTCCCAATATAAGCATGCTAAGGATTAAAGAGCGAGTGAACGATGGACAAAACACCAAGCACGAGAGTCTTCAAAATCCGGGCAATCCTGGACATAAAACCACAAAACACGAAACACGAGAAAGGAAAAGGCGGGCCTCCTCACATCAAATGTTAGAAAAATAGATAAGAAGATAGAAACGCTTGTTTTTGTTAACTGAGTCACATAGCTTGACTCGACCCCGAATTAAGTTGTCCATGGGGGAGCAAATGGAAGAAAAAAAATCTCAATCGGGCTTTCATTAATGTTTAGATAAACATTAAAGAACATGAAAGTTCCATCCCGATGAGATGCCACCAGTTCTAAGTGGAGATGCCGGGGTCAAAAATGGTGTCTTCACTCCCGGTGGATAGAAGTAAAGGAGAATCCCCAGGGTAGGTGAGATACGGGAGAAAAGTCCGAATGACAAATGCGAAAGAATCGTCATCTTTAATATTTTGAGAAACATTAATCTCACCTCCCCCTAGGTCAAAACATTCGTCTTCGTTAAGCTCATCAAAATTGTTAATCACGGCCACATCGGGCTCAATGTCGAAGGTAAAACGCTCATACTCAGGAATAGGATCATTGTTAAGTAAATTGTCAAGAAAAACGATATCCCCTTCCGAGTCAAAATCACTCTCAATACCCGGTGGTATCGAGTCTTTCGGAACAAATTTTGTATCAACCTCCTCTATAAGAAAGTCACTATCCACAACGGGAATAGGAGAAGAGGAGGGATATTCGAGTACAAAAAGAATAAAAGGAGTATGATTCAACGCTTCGATCTTATCAATGAGAAGATTAACATTTAATAATTTCTCACAAAGAATTTCGTCCTCGATTTGAAAAATATCAATATCAATCGCTCCTTCTCCTTCATCAAAATCATCTTCATCAATTCCCGGTAGTATTGGATCAATAAGATCGAGTTTACCGACGAACACCTCGGGAAGAAAATCAATCTTAGGAGATGTGATCGAAATATCTCGACTAAGCAAAGAGTTAATAAGTCCAAATTCGGCATCAAAGTGATCATTATCACAAAACGGCACATCACAAATATCGTCGGAAATACCTTTGGACTCACTTGGGATTAGGACAAGGTTCTCAACACTAGACTTTATTACTTCGTCCGATTCCGTTTCCGGAATAGTGCTAAGAGGCTCATCCCCCATACTTAGAGAGTTATCGAGCTCCACGGTCGGTAAGTCGGATGTGATTGTTTTAGTCGATCTATATAAAATAGTATAGTCATCATCATCAACCATAGGAAAATTCCAATTTAGAAGAAAACTTTGAGCTGTCTGCTCCTCTTGTTCTTCCTGAACTGCTTGCTCTTCTTGTTTTAGCAGGATTTCATCATAAATTTTTAAATCGTTAAAAAGTTTAAGCATCTATTCTTGTATATCCTCTGGTTAATTTTGCTCTTCTTCAATAGCTTGCTTAATTTTAAGAAATTTATCCTCAGCTAACAAGAAAGCAATTGGTTTTTCTTCATCCATTAAGTTTTCTCTAGCTTGCAATGTTTCCGTATCCGTGCTTGAGATGTTTGATGAATTCGGGAACATGCGGGGGTTGATATTGGTCAAAACCGGAAGAATTAGAATTATAGCAATAACTAGGTTCATAGAAATTTTGGTTCAACGGTTGACACTGAAAATTCTCATGAGGACCCCCGCAGTTTTCACAACAAAGATATTGTTGTGAAAAATTTAGTGAAGTTAGTGGAAAATTATTATCGAAGTTTTGATCGAAACACGGTTTCTCTGATTGTAAACAAACAGAACTTGAGGTGAACAATCGTAACCAAAATAAGCATCATTTCCACATAACTCACAAATATTCGTCTCGTACTGGGGTTGTGAAGGGTAGTCGGAAAAATTGAGAGAATTCGGATTTGTAATCATACTACAATGAAAACAAATTCCTCCATAACGCATATTTCCACACCTTTCGCAATTACATTGTTGACAAATCGAACCGTCTAAAGGACCTCCACACCCGTAGCAACTAGGTTGGTAATATGACGACATGTCGAAGAATTAAACAATATAGAGGATAAGAAGAAAGAATTAAACGGATTTGAGGGTAAAGGAGAATATTTTTAGATTTTAAAAATTATTCATAAGAAAAGGAATTAAAATAAGAAAGAAAAATATTTTTGGTAACCGAAAGTCAAACGTGCACGGTAGCTCTCTAAAAATACAAACGGAGGAGTTGTTAAGCGTGAGGACTTTGATAGAATAACCCTTCTCCTTTTGGGTGATGTTCTTAGGGATCAAACCAGCCTTAAACTTTCCCTTATAGCACGTTATCTAAAAGGTGAGCCGTAACAATATGTTTAATAAACGGTTATTTTTAATATAAAATAAAAGAAAATAGAAAATGTAAAATCTTTTTGTATTTTTTATGGTTTTTAATAAGAAAATTTATTTCACAAACGGAAAAATAACTCACACGAGGAAGGGTCTTCAAAACACTAATCTTCGAACGAAACAAACGGATAATACATAACACACTTCTCCAGCAGCGGCGCCAAAAATTGATTGCAGTCCAATACACACTATATATAATATAAGTATATAAGGATTAGACAATAATAGTATAGTAAGTATTTTTCGTCGGGTTTAAGATAAACGCTTTTAACCAAAACGTTATATCAAGAACCTCCCGGGTCGTTTTTTCCTCGACGAAGCGTGAATTGAGAATCGGTTTAGTTCGTGATCGCGCGTTTTGAATGGTTTACAAAGATTTTTGAATTGGTTTTTATAACTACTAATGAAAACGTATATAACATGTAAAGCACGTAATCATACAAAACAATCAAAAATTAAAACACAAGAATGTAAAAATGTAAACGAGAATTAAAGAAACGCGACATTTAAGCAACTATGACAAATTTAAAACCTATAAATGCAAATTTAAACTAATTCCTACTCGTGGGCAAATTAAGGCACGCAAAAATTAATTGCAACGGAAAATGCTTAAAAATGTTAACGGGAAAAATAAAACGTGCACTTAAAAACGAAGAAAACGAGAACGAGAATCAAATCTCGTTCTTTAAAAAATGAAATTCTTAAATTTTAACCCTACGAAAGCAAATCTAAATCCTAAGCCTAGAAAATGATAAAAGAAAATTTTATAAAAAAGAATTTCATTTTTTTGATTGTTTTTCTATTTTTTATGATTTTTTTAGTTTTTGAACAAAATAAATGCAAGAAAAATATTAAACTATGATTTGTAAATCTATAAAATTCCTAAAAGTAAGCTTGAGGTTGTAAAGATTTGCATAAAAAATAAAGAACTCAAGAAAAATGGGCAAACAAAATTAAAGCCTCAGAAAAAAGAAAAATAGCAACTCCCGAAGTGCTTATTTAATAAAGAGCTGAAAAAAAAAGAGGTTATAAATGACTTGTTGTTGCAGCACCCTTGGATGTAAAAGTCCCAAGGACTTCAGTGGTGTTGAGTTTATGCGTTGAGGTGCATAAAAGGTTGAGGAGGGTAGAAGGTTGTGAGTTCGAGCCTAGCTCACTCACAATTTCCCCTCTTTCCTTTTTTATTTTTTTTCAAAAACATTAACAAGCAAATTTGTTAAACAGCTTATAATAAACAAATTTTATGAAAACAACTTTTTTCAAACTCACAAATAAGCTGGAAAACAGCTTTTTATCATAACAGATAAGACTTAAAAGAATTTTGAGCTTTTGCACAAAACCTACATGACCTATAAGCTTGAACAAGCTCAAAACAAAACCAATTAAGCTAAACTTATCTTAACACCAATCTAATAAGCACATCAGAACAATTTTTTAAGCAAAACAAATAGCCATAAGCTGGAAAAAGCCAATTAAGAATTTTTGCACAAAACAGATTTTAAAATAGCCAAACAGGCAACTTTGAGCTTATTTATAAGCTAGTAGACAGAACCTTATGGACTATTAGCTTAAATTTCTAGAAAGCTTATCCTACACTCTATCTAAAACAGTAATTGAAAAGGAATTTGAAAACCAAATAAGCTAAGAGAAAGCTAGATGAAAAAGCTACTTTTTAACTGTTTAACTATATTTTTTATTTTTATGAAAAGACAAAATAAGCTTAAGCCTAACCCTAATAAGCTAAAAACACCTTACAATTAATCCTAACAAACAAGTTTAAGTAGAAATTAAGCTAAAACAACAAGCAATAAGCAGAAAATCTCAATTGAGCATTTTGGTGCAAAACTGTTTACAAAACAGACAACTAAGCAACTTTAAGCTTATTTTTAAACAAGCTAGGATCCTTATGGTGAAATGACTTATACCATTTAAAAACTTGAACTACAAACTACTCAAAACATCACTTAAAAATTAGTTTGAAAATCAAATGCTCAAAGAAAATACTAAATGAAAAAGGTGTTCCAGACAGAATACTATTTTTTGGTTTTTTCAAAATCTAATGAAAATGACAAAGGACAATATTGCAGACTTAAAACAGATTTCTCCTTCTGCATTTTGAACCAAATACTAGCATTAAAATGACACTAACAAAAACTTTAACCAGATTCTAGCAAATAAGCTAATTCAAACTATCAATACATAAGACCTTACACTTGATTTTAAAACTCTAAAAGCTTAAAACAACTGATTCTATGACTAATATTAAGCTAGATGAAATTGATTAATAAGCAAAAATAGCCATAGCAGTCTTAACTCATGGTTAAAACTGCTATGCCAAACACCCCTTTATTTTTTGAAAATCAGCTTTTAAGCTTAAAACAGATTGAGAAAACACATAAAACCTCAAAACAGATTAAGCACAAGTCAAATTGAGATCAATTGAGCAATGAGAAGTAATAAGCAAGTAATAAGCAAATAATGAGAAGTAATAAGCAAATAAGCAGACATTTAAGCAATTAAATAAAATTAAGCTATAAAGTGAGAAATGAAATATACCTTATCCCTTGCACCAAACAGGGATTTAAGCTGCTCAACAGAGCTTATCAACAAGCTAGCTTTATGAGGATAACTAAGAATAAGCCTTATAAAGCAATCCCAATCTGGCTTAACTCCATTGGCTATAGGCTTATCTTACTTAATCTCATAAGCGAGCTTGTTGATAAGCACTGTTGAGTAGCTTTAAATCCCTCATTGGTGCAAGGGATAAGGTTATATTTTCATTTCTCACTTTATAGCTTAATTTCATTTAATTGCTTAAATGTCTGCTTATTTGCTTATTACTTCTCATTATTTGCTTATTATTTGCTTATTACTTCTCATTGCTCAATTGATCTCAATTTGACTTGTGCTTAATCTTTTTTGAGGTTTTATGTGTTTTCTCAATCTATTTTAAGCTTAAAAGCTCATTTTCATAAAATAAAGGGTTGTTTGGCATAGCAGTTTTAACCATGAGTTAAGACTGCTATGGCTATTTTTGCTTATCAATCAATTTCATCTAGCTTAATATTAGTCCTAGAATTAGTTGTTTTAAGCTTTTAGAGTTTAAAATCAGGTAGGTCATATGTATGATAGTATGAATTAGCTATTTGCAAGAATCTGGAAAAAAGGGGTTTTTGATAGTGTCATTTTTAATGCTAGTATGTTGGTTCAAAATGCAGAAGGAGAAATCTGTTTTAAGTCGAGCAATATTGTCCATCGGCATTTCATTAGATTTTTGAAAAAACCAAAAAAAATATTCTGTCTGGAACACCATTTTCATTAGTATTTTCTTTATATGACGCATTTGATTTTCAAACTAATTTTTAAGTGATGTTTTGAGTAGTTTGTAGGTCAAGTTTTTAAATGGTATAAGTCATTTCACCATAAGGATCCTTTAGCTTGTTTAAAAATAAGCTTAAAGTTGCTTAGTTGTCTGTTTTGTAAACAGTTTTGCACCAAAATGCTCAATTGAGATTTTCTGCTTATTGCTAGTTGTTTTAGCTTAATTTCTACTTAAACTTGTTTGTTAGGATTAATTGTAAGGTGTTTTTAGCTTATTAGGGTTAGGCTTAAGCTTATTTTGTCTTTTCATAAAAATCAAAAATATAGTTAAACAGTTAAAAAGTAGCTTTTTCATCTAGCTTTCTCTTAGCTTATTTGGTTTTCAAATTCCTTTTCAATTACTGTTTTAGATAGAGTGTAGGATAAGCTTTCTAGAAATTTAAGCTAATAGTCCATAAGGTTCTATCTACTAGCTTATAAATAAGCTCAAA
Source organism: Tanacetum coccineum (assembly GCA_026074375.1). Classification (NCBI taxonomy): domain Eukaryota; kingdom Viridiplantae; phylum Streptophyta; class Magnoliopsida; order Asterales; family Asteraceae; genus Tanacetum; species Tanacetum coccineum. The sequence goes on from BQNB010030998.1 coordinate 42,263, forward strand.
GTTGCCTGTTTAGCTATTTTGAAATCTGTTTTGTGCAAAAATACTTAATTGGCTTTTTCCAGCTTATGGCTATTTTTTTCTGTTTTAAGAAAAAGTGCTTAATCACTTTTTCAGCTTATGGCTTATTCTACTTGCTCATTTCTAGCTCAGATTAGCTTATTAGGTTAGTTTTAGGGTAGTGATAGCTTATTTGATTCTAGCTTTAGCTTATTTCAGTTTTTAGCTTATTAAGTTTTGTTACAAAGCAAAAAAAAATTAGTTAAGTCATTTCTATCAGTTTGTTTAAGTATTTTCTCTAGCTTATTTCAGATTTTGAAAAAAGTTGTCTTTACAAAAGTTCTTAGTTTTCAGCTGTTCTATAACTTTGTTTTAAAAAGATTTGTAAAATAAAAAAAGGGAACGAAGGAAGTCATGGGTGAGCAAGGCTCGAACCCATGACCTCAACCTCATTCAACCTTTTATAAACCTCAACACCACACACACTCACCACTGCGCCCTTGGGACTTTTACGTCCTAAGGTGCACTCTTTTTACTTTTAACACATTTTTGAGTTTTTGTTATAAAAAGAACTTCGTGTGCTATTTAGCTTTTTCCCGGCTTATTAAGTTTAGCTTTTTAGGTTTTTATAATTTTCCTGCATTCTTTGTTACCTTAGCTACTTTTAGTAATTTTTTTAAATTTTTAATTGAAAGTTTGGTATTTTTAATCATATATTTTTATTAAAAACTTTAAAAATTCATAAAAAATAGAAAAATAATCAAAATAATAAAATTCTTTTTTGTAAAATTTTCTTTTATCATATTTTAGGCTTAGGATTTCAATTTACTCTCGTAGAGTTAAAAATTTATAATTTCATTTTTTAAAGAACGGAATTTGATCCCCGTTCTCGTTTTCTTCGTTTTTAACTTTAATCGCTCCCGGTTTAGGTTTGCCTTAGCTTTTTCTTATAATTAGGATTAGTAAAAGTAAAAAAATCATTTTAGGTTTAATATTAGATAATTTAGGTTTTAATTGTCACGTTTCTTTAATTTCCGTTATTGTTTTTATGCTTAATTGTTTTATTGCTTAGTCGTTAATTTTTCTTTATATGATCTATGTACTTTTAATTGTAGAAATAGATAATCAATTCAATAGTTTGAAAGCATTCAAAACGCGTGATCACGAATTTAACCGATTTTCAATTAACGCTTCGTCGAGGGAAAACGACCCGGGAGGTTTTTTTTGATATAACGTTTTGGTTAAAAGCGTTTATCTTGAACCCGACGGAAAATACTTACTATACTATAATTGTCCTATCCTTATACTATATATTTACGTATAGCGTATTCGGAGACGGATCAATTTTTGGCGCCGTTGCCGGGGAAGTGTGTAATGATTTTCGCGTTTCGTTCGAAGATTAGTGTTTTGAAGAACCTTCCTCGTGAAGTTATCGTTTTTCATTTGTGAATATTTTCTTAATAAAACCATAAAAATACAAAAATATTTTACACTTCTATTTTCTTTTATTTTAATATTAAAAATAACCGTTTGTTAATCATTGTTACGGCTCACCTTTAGATTACGTGCTATAAGGAAAGTTTAAGGCGGGTTTGATCCTAAGAACATCACCCAAAAGGAGAAGGGTTATTCTAAATAGCGCCTCGCGCTTACCAACTCCTCCGCTTTCTTGTACGTATTTTTAGAGAGCTACCGTGCACGTTTAACTTTCGGTTACCAAAAATATTTTTCTTTCTTATTTTAATTCCTTTTCTTATGAATAATTTTCAAAATCTAAAAATATTCTCCTTTACCCTCAAATCCGTTTAATTCTTTCTTCTTATCCTCTATATTGTTTAATTCTTCGACATGTCTTCATATTACCAACCTAGTTGCTACGGGTGTGGAGGTCCTTTAGACGGTTCGATTTGTCGACAATGTAATTGCGAAAGGTGTGGAAATATGCGTTATGGAGGAATTTGTTTTCATTGTAAGTATGATACAAATCCGAATTCTCTCAATTTTTCCGACTACCCTCCACAACCCCAGTACGAGACGAATATTTGTGAGTTATGTGGAAACGATGCTCATTTTGGTTACGATTGTTCACCTCAAGTTCCGTTTGTTTACAATCAGAACCCGTGTTTCGATCAAAACTTCGATAATAATTTTCCACTAACTTCACCAAATTTTTCACAACAAGGAAAATTACGGGTCTTCATGAAAATTTTCAGTGTCAACACGTTTAAACCAAATTTCTATGAACCAATCATGCTATATTTCTAATTTTTCTGGTTTTTGACCAATATCCAACCCCGCAGTTCCCAATTCATTATCCTCCTCAAACAACGGATACGAAATTGTTGCAAGCTAGAGAAAGCTTAATGGAAACTATTCAAGCCTTTTTAAAAGAGTATGATCATATACCTCCTGAAGAAAAGTGCATGGCTTTATTGCTAGCTAAGGAGAGATTTCTTAAAATTAAGCAAGCTATGGAAGAAGAGCAGAATCAAGCTGAAGTTATGCAAGAATTGCTACTTAAGCTTATGAAAGATTTGCAGATTCTTAAAGGAATTCAACAAGCAGAGCAGGAGGAGCCGGCAGCTCAAAATTTTCTTATAAATTTGAATTTTCCTATGGCTGATGATGATGATTATACTGTGATATATAGAAAGCCTAAAGCAATCACACTAGACTTACCGACTGAGGAGCCCGATAACTCTCTAAGTATGGGGGACGAGCATTTTAACACTATTCCGGAAACGGAAAAGTCTAGTGTTGAGAACCTTGTCCCAATCCCAAGTGAGTTCAAGGGTATTTCCGAAGATATTTGTGATATGCCGTCTTGTGATTATTTTGATGTCGAATGTGGGCTTATTAACTCTTTGCTTAGTCGAGATATTTCGATCACATCTCCTAAGATTGATTTTCTTCCCGAGGAGTTCATCGGTGAACTCGATTTTATTGATCCAATTTTACCGGGAATTGATGAAGACAATTTTGATGAAGACGATTTTGATGAAGAAGAATGAGAAATTACCAATGATATTCTTCAAATAGAGGACAATATTCTTCGTGAGAAATTATTAAACGTAAATCTTCTCATTGATAAGATCGAAGTGTTTGAAATCTTACTCCTTCTACTACCTTTTTGTGCTCAAAAATTTTCCCACCTCTTCTCCTAATTCTAGTTGTGGATAGATAGACTTTCCTTGTAGAGAGATTTGATACATTACTTGTTACCAGAAGACTCGATACGTCCGAGTATTGAGAGCTGATTTATACCTCGAATGGGATATCGTTTTTCTTGACAACTTACTTAACAATGATCCGATTCCCGAGTATGAGCGTTTTACCTTCGACATTGAGCCCGATGCACCCGTGATAAACAATTTTGATGAGCTTAATGAGATGCATGTTTTTTGACCCAGTTGGGAGGTGAATTGATGTTTCCTAAATATTAAATATGACGATTCTTTCGCATCTATCAATTCGAACATTCACTCCGTATCGCATACCTACCCTGTGAAAGCTCCTTTACTTCTCTCCACAGGGAGTGAATACAAGACATCCATTTTTTGACCCCGGCATCTCCACTTAGAGCCAGTGGCATCTCATCAGGATGGAACTTTCATGTGCTTAAATGTTTATCCCAAAATTAATGAAAGCGCCGATTGAATTTTCTCCTTCATTTTTTTTTTCTCCCAAGGACGAATAAATTCGGGAACCGAGTCAGCTATATGAATCGGTTAACCAAAAACAAAGCGCTCCGTGGAGCACCCCATGCATATCCATCTTTCCTTCCTTCTTATTTTCTAACGGTGATGTGAGTATGCTTGTACTCTTCCGATCTTGTTTTTTGTGCTTTATATTTTTTGTAGATTGACCCAAAATTTTTGAAGACTCTCTGTTCGGTTTTTTGTCCCGTCCACTCTGAGCTTCTAGCCTTTGCTTGCCATTAGTATGAGAAATCTGATATCCTAAGATTATTATTCGGCTAACATTTATCCTTTAGCATACTTGATAAACGGCTTGAATTTGTTGTATTACTTTCTCAATGCCTTGATTAGCATTTGACTTTTGAGTTCTTAGTATGGGGTTTTTAAGCCTTAGACTAGGAAACATTGAGGACAATGTTTAATTTTTAGTATGGGGTGGTATATCTTCGATATGATCTGACTTACCTTTTGCCGTTGAGCTCACGTACCCCGTTACCTACAATAATTTTTAATTTTCAAGTCTTAATATCAGTTATTGTTCATATATAATATAATATAAAAAAATGTTGAAAAACAAAATGTAGTGAGTTAAAAAAATATTTGACAACAACTAGGTTTATCCGTTGGGAAGAAACGAAAAGTAAATTTTTGACCCGACCGGTTTTATATCTTAGCTTTCTCCTTAACTTTAAATAGATTGAATTTTTTCTAAATCGTTTTTTATACAAGGAGCTATAAAACGCAAGTCTAAGTCAAGACTTTGCAAGTTCCCATAATTGATTTTAAATATGCGAAGTTCGATTTATTAGGCTATGTATTCACGAGTTTCTTTATTATAAAATTTTAATTGTGAAGAACTAGAGATGATATAGTATAGTATAAGTTTTGATGCTAAACATAGAAATAGTTGAATTTTTTAAGGCTTCCTAAGTGTTAGTTTGTGGCTTTTAGCTCCTATCAGCTTATAAACATTATATAAAATTGTTGAATAAAATAATTTTCTTTGTTTTGCGATTCTTTATTTAGAACACTTTCGTAGGAGATTCCTCTGGATGAAAGTATGGTACAATCGAGGTTTTGTCAGATGTTGTGGGGAAATAAGACTCCTGGACCACGGGTCTGCTCCGCAATACCGATGTGGCAGTTGTTAAAAGACCACTAGGCTTGAAATTTGTGCTATAATAATAATTAATTTATTAAGAAATAATCCAAAGCGAAATAAACTTCTGGATCCTGGTTGCTCGCATACCGATGTGACAGTCGTTTAAAGGGTGGAGGTAATAATAATAATAATACAACTGTGGGGTGTGCTGAGTAAAAGTTACTACCTCTTGGCCAGTCTCACAACCGATTGTTAGTCTTCTAAAACTAGGTTATACATTATAATAAGGACATAATTTATCTATCACCAATAATGAAAAATAAAATTCTTAGAGGAAATTAGAATAAGGGAGGAAAAGTAAGTACACAATTAGCCTTTATGAGTATGTTAGCATCATAACTTGTATTTTGAAGATCTGTTTTTAAGCTTGGCTTGGAGAGGGGGAAAGTAGGGACGATGAATTTACCCCTTTTGGACACATTTTTGTGCTTTTGTTCCGTATCCTAAATTTAATCAATGAATAAAGAAAGCAATACATTATATCACACATGAATAAGTGTAAAGTTGTAAATTATTAGGAAAATAAAAAAAATAAAAAAATTATAAAAAAAAAGTTTTGAAAAATGGGAAATGGGGTATTTTAAAGCTTGTGATTTCTTTACTTTCCCACACAAGACTTTGCTTCTTTTTCTAAGATTTAGTTGAGGAAGTTTTGAGTAATTTGTTTTAAGCAATCATATGCCGTGAGGACACGTCAATCATTTAGTTTATTGAAGAATTTGATATGTGAAAAACACATATCCTTTTAAACCAAAATGGCCCTAAAATGAATCAAATTGGTGCAAATAATGCTTCTAAATTGGCTTGTTTTGTCCATTTGTGATGTTAGGTACGGATATTACAAAAATCACAAGAAAACGGTCAAAACCGGGCAAACACGAACACGGGAACGGATAGAGTGCACAAGAGCCGGAAGTTTCTAGCAAAGGTCAACAAAGTCAACCTTGGTCAAACAATGGTCAACCCACAAAAGACAAAATCCTCAAAATCACTAAATGAACCCTCAATGTTAAATAAATTTCACAAAAGTCTCAAAAACCCTAACACCGTTAGTCCATAACTAACGGTCGTTATCCCTTAATTATAAACCCTTTTCTTTTTACCATTAACCTTTCACCCGGCCCAACTCTTTAATAATAAACCCATGACCCAAACCCAATACCCCAAGCCCAGGTCGACCACCTAAACCCCCGGGTCAAACAAAACGTTATAAAAGGAAGAAAAGGGCGCCAAATCCTTTTACTATTCACTCTCCGTCTCAAAACATTACCCTGCACCAATTTCACCCTGCTTTAATGAAATTCACCCTACTAGAAGGAAACCCTGACAAGCTCTAACATGTACCTTGTCCACGCTGGCGATCCCGTGCTTATTGAATGCTTAACATAATGTGTAGAGCAATGGATGGCTTTGGAATCAAAGTAATTAGAAGGTAGTTTTATGGGAATAAATGGTGATATGAGAAGAGGGGAGCGTCACCTAGATCTAAATCATCCTATGTAAGGCTAATATACAGAAGCATCAACACACAGAAAGGAATATCTAGCTTAAAGAGTAGTAGTAGGTAGCATAGAGTTGCTTAATTTTTTCAAGCCTTAAAGTAATTTTCATGTAATTTTCCTTTTCAATAATGTAATCTTTTTAACTTTCAATAAATATAGTTTTTTTATCATTCCATGTTTTTAATTATGTCAAGCAATTTATGATTTAATCTGCTTACGGTCGATTATAAGTTCTCTATAAGCTCACATAAGCTACTCTTATTAAATTGTACTCTAAATTTACCTCAGCTTGGATATTAGATGATAAGCTAATAATTGATGAGCTTATGGACCTTACCAGCTTATCATTTGATAAGCTAGAGCTAGTTGATTAGCTTTTTGAGCACTTTTAATCCCTGTTTAGAGCAAGGGATCTAGTAAGTTCTATTTTGTCTTTTCTAGCTTAATTTTTGTCAATTTAGCTTATTGCTTAATTTTCTGCCCAGTTAAGCTTATAACTGCTTAATTCTGCTTGACTATAGCTTATCATGTTTAGAACATAGCTAATAATAGTTTAGTTTAGGTTTGATTTAAATCTGTCTTAATTTTAGTTCATTTAGCTATTTAATGATAATTGATTCATATTGGTTAGCTATTTCATTGGTTTTGCTTATCCTTTGTTCTTAAAACAGTCAAAAATCCAAAAATAGTAGCATAGTAGTTAGCTTATTATTCTGGCTTATTTGCTTGTTTAAAATTGATAATTAGGTTTGTTAGTAGCTTATTACTATCTGGTATTAAGGATTTGTGCTTTAAATCTCAATATCATTAGCTTAATATGAATTTAGATCACTTAAAGGGGTGTTTGGCTAATGACGATCACAACTTTGAAGTAAGTGCTGTCATAGGCTATTATTCCTTAATCTAGTATAAATCTCATATTAAGGTTGGATATCTAGAATTTAAGGTATAAGGTTTGGATTAATTCTAGATTTTTTTATCCAAGTTTGTTAATTGCTGGTTTGAATCTGTAATCATAAGATCAAGTTTATTTGCATTTTAAGATGAAATCAGTTCTAGCTGTGTTTGTTGCTTCAATAGTTCTTATTTAGTTGTTTTAAAAGTGTTAGAAGAAAGTCCTTAGGCCTGCACTTTTGGTTTTAAGTTTTGGTTATTAACTTGTCAACTGCATCAGCAAGTAAACATGCAAATAGGCAATTTCAAGCTGAAAAATCAGCAAGTTAAAGTAGGAATTAGCTTTTCAAAATTTGTGCATAATTAGTTTATAGGCCAAAATTTATCTATTTGAGCTTATTTTATAATAACTAGCTTATTTGTCCCATCCTTTTTTTAGTTACCAAATTCTTTCTTTTGGGTCTTTTTCATAAAAAACCAAAACATTGTATTTTGCATAAATAGCTTTTTCAACTAGCTTTTTCTTAGCTTATATAGATTTCAAAATAATTTTCAAATGCTGTTTTAAATAGCTTAAAGGTTAATCTTTAGATATTTTCAAGTCTCATAACCATAAGGTTCTGTTTGCATGCTTAAAAATAAGCTCAAAGTTGCTATTTTGTCTGTTTGGTAACCAGATTTGTGTTAAAGTGCTTATTTGATTTTTCCAGCTTATAGCTTGTAGTTTTTGCTTAATTTGTGTCTCACTTGCTAATTAGGTTAATAATAGGGTAGTTATAGCCTAATTTGCTTAGGTCTTAGTTTATTTTAGCTTATTTGTTTTCTTAAGCTTGTATAAAAAAAGCCAAAAATTTAGGTGATCTATCACTGTTTTTATAAATTCTGTTTCCCAGCTTAATTTATGATTTTGCAAAAGTTTTTTTTCACAAAAGCTATTAGTTTAAAGCTGTTTAAAAATCTTTGCTTTTTAAATTTTTTTGCAAAAATAAAAAAAGGGAAGAGGAGTAAAACCAAGGTGTGCAAGGCTCGAACCCTGGGACCTCTAACCCTCTCTCAACCATTTCAAAGCCTCACAACACACACTCATAACCAAATCTGCCCTTGGGTCTTTTCTATCATTCTCTTGCACACTTAATTCTTTATACACGTTTTGTTTTCTTATTTACTTTAAAAAGTCGTAGCATAATTTCATCTTATTAGGAATTATTCTTCCAGCTTATTTTTAGTTCATATATTAGCAAAATCGCCGCATTTATTTACACGTTTATATTTTTCCTAGATTTTAGAATTAACTTTTCTATTTTTAATTCATTTTTCTTTATTAAAAACTTTAAAAAGTCATAAAAATAGAAAAATAATCAAAAAAATAAAATTCTTTTTTATAAAATTTTCTTTTATCATATTTTAGGCTTAGGTTTGAATTTTACTTTCGTAGGGTTAAAATTTAAGTATTGCAATTATATTTAAAGAACGAGATTTGAATCCCGTTCTCGTTTAAGATTCGTTTTTTTAACTTTACGCACCCATATCGGTTTTAGATTTCCTAAGCTTTTCTTAACAAGTTATAATTAGGATTAGGAAAAGGTTAAAAAAATCCATTATTTAGGTTAATTTAGGTTGTTAAATTGTCCGTGTTTTCTTTTAATTCCTGTTTACGTTGTTAAAGCTTAAGTGTTAATTGTCATTTCTTTTTACCTTGTTTTCGTACATTTATCTACTTGTCATTTACTTTTTAGTAATTTAGAAACCCAAATCAAAATCTTTTAAAACCATTCAAAACGCGCGATCACGGACTTAACCGATTCTCAATTCACACTTCGTCGAGGGAAAAAACGACCCGGGGAATTTTTGAGAACAACTGTGTTAAAAGTTTGTTTCGAAACCGACGGAAAATACTTACTATACTATTATTTGATATAATCCTTATATACTTATATATTATATTAAATATTTAGGTTGTTACTGGAAGGGTACCAATTTTGTGGCGCCGTTGCCGGGAACTGTGTTTATGAGATTTCGCGTTCGGTTCGAAGATTAGTGGTTTTTGAAGAACCTTCCACTGAAGTTATTTCCGTTTGTAAATATTTTACACTTCTATTTTTTTATTTTTAATATAAAAATATACCGTTGTTACATCGTTGTTAACGGCTCAAGCATAACCTTTATAATAGATTACTGTATAAGGGAAGTTTAAGGCGGGTTTGATCAATATCACCTAAAAGGAGAAGGGTTATTCTAAATAGCGCCTCGCGCTTTCCTGTACGTATTTTTAGAGATCTACCATGAACGTTTGATTTTCGGTTACCAAAAATATTTTTCTTTCTTATTTTAATTTCTTTTCTCATATATTATTTTTAAAATCTAAAAATATTCTTCTTTATTCTCTTATTACATTTAATTCTTATCTTCTTTATCCTCTTATCCGTTTAATTCCTCAACATGTCTTCGTATAACCATTTTGGTTGCTCGTATTGTGGAGGTCCATTTAATGGTGGAAACTGTCCGAGCTGTAGCAGTGTAGTATTTAGAAATGAGTTTGTCTATGACCCAAATTCTTATTCTTATGATGAAACACCAAACTTCTTCAACCAACCTCCACAATACAAATACGAGACATACTCGTGTGAATTTTGTGGAGGGAACTCTCATCCGGGCTTTGATTGTCAAACAGAGAACACACCCGTCTTTGATGAGGGTCCATGTTACAATCAAGACTTTGGATTTAACCAACCTCTACATTATTCTCCGAGTCAGCCACAACAATTTCCTTGTGAAAATTGCGGGGTTCTTCATGAAAAAATTCAGTGTCAACCGATGAACCAAAATTATGATCCTAATTTTTGTTATAATCCAATTTATTCCGGTTTTGACCAATATCAACCCCCGCAGTTTCCCGTTATTCATTCTCCTCCTCAAGCAACGAATACGGAAATGTTGCAAGCTAGAGAAAACTTAATGGAAACTATTCAAGCCTTTTTTAAATGAGTATGATCATATACCTCCTGAAGAAAAGTGCATGGCTTTATTGCTAGCTGGGGAGAGATTTCTTAAAATTAAGCAAGCTATAGAAGAAGAGCATAATCAACCTAAAGTTATGCAAGAATTGCTACTTAAACTTATGAAAGATTTGCAAATTCTTAATGGAATTCAACCAAAACAGGCAGAGCAGGAGGAGCCGGTAGCTCAAAGTTTTCTTCTAAATTGGAATTTTCCTATGGCTGATGATGATGAGTATACTATTATATATAGAAAGCCTAAAGCAATCACACCTGACTTACCAGCCGAGGAGCTCAAAAACTCTCTAAGTATGGGGGACGAGCATCTTAACACTATTCTAGAAATAGAAAAGTCTAGTGTTGAGAACCTTGTCCTAATCCCAAGTGAGTTCAAGGGTATTTCCAAAGATATTTGTGATGTGTCATCTTGTGATAATGATCATTTTGATGCTGAATTTGGACTTATTAACTCTTTGCTTAGTCGAGATATTTCGATCACATCTCCTAAGATTGATTTTCTTCTCGAGGAGTTCACTGGTGAACTCGATCTTATTGATCCATTCTATCAGGAATTGATAAAGACGATTGTGATGAAGACGATTTTGATGAGGAAGAAGGAGAAATTGATGATGATATTCTTCAAATAGAGGACGAGATTCTTCGTAAGAAATCATTAAACGCCAATCTTCTCATTGATAAGATCGAAGCGTTGAATCTTACTCCTTCTACTCCTTTTGTGCTCGAATATCCCTCCTCTTCTCCTATTCCTGTTGTGGATAGTGACTTTCTTATAGAGGAGGTTTAGATTTCTTGCTCTAGAAGACTCAATACCACCGGGTATTGAGAGCGATTTTTACTTGGAAGGGGATATTATTTTTTCTAACGACTTACTTAACGATGATCCTATTCCCGAGTATGAGCATTTTACCTTTGACATTGAGCCCGATACACCCGTAATAAACAATTTTGATGAGCTTAATGAAGAAGAATATTTTGACCTAGGGGGAGGTGAGATTGATGTTTCTCAAAATATTGAAGATGACGATTCCTTCACATTTTTCATTCAGACTTTTCTCCAATATCTCACCTACCCTATGGATTCTCCTTTACTTCTCTCTACCGGGAGTGAAGACACTATTTTTGACCCTGGCATCTCCACTTAGAGCCGGTGGCATCTTATCGGGATGGAACTTTCATGTGCTTTAATGTTTATCCAAACATTAATGAAAGCCCGATTGAGATTTTTCTTTTCCATATTGCTTCCCCATGGACAACTTAATTCGGGGTCGAGTCAAGCTCGTGACTCAGATAACAAAAACAAGCGTTTCTATCTTCTTATCTATTTTCTAACAAATGATGTGAGGAGGCTCGCCTCTTCCTTTCTTGTGTTTCGTGTTTTGTTTGTAATGTTTGTCCAGGATTGCCCGGATTTTGAAGACTCTCGTGTTCGGTGTTTTGTCCAGCGTTCACTCGCTCTTCAATCCTTTGCATGCTTATATTGGGAATCCGATATCCTAAAATCTTATCGACTAACATTTATCTTTAGCATACTTAATAAATGGCTTTAGATTTGCGTAGAGAACCCTTAATACTTGAATTATGCCTTGAAATTAATATGGGGGTGACAGTCTCACATTGAGGACAATGTGTAGTTTTAGTATGGGGGGAATCTATCGATTTGATTATACATGCAGCCGTTGTTCTCACGTAACCCGTTTTTCCACCAAAAATATGTGATTTATGTGAAAATAGCCAAAATTTAAAAACTTTTGTGCATAAAAAAGTGATAAATGTTGAAATAAAGTGGTGAAATAAGTGTTATAAAGGTGAGAACGAGAAATTAATTTTGATCCG
>BQNB010030999.1:5245-54364 GCA_026074375.1 Tanacetum coccineum
TCTCTCTCTAGAATATATTCTCTCTAGTGTTTCTCTCTCTAGAAACTAGCCAGATCCAAGAATCGACCCCGTGTTATGATATATGAAATACCACAGGACATTATGCGAATCAATGCTCAAAAGCAAATCACCAGGCCACAAGAAAGCATACTTAGAGCCAAGCTTTCTTTTTGTTCACTTTAGAATTTCTACCCTAGAAACAACTCTCAAGGATATTCAAGTTTCATCAGAATCTTCATCAATCTGAAAACCTCAATCATCAAGCTACAATCTTTGTCGTTTATTGTTTTATTCTAGAATCCTACTACGAGATACGTAGCATAAGTATCAACTCTTTTTGAGTTTCATATGTAAAGTTATCCATGAAATAAGAAAGTAATAATTCCATTACATCTTGTGTCTGGTGATATCAAAACTTGACATCGTTTATCAATTCCATTTATTCCATTATGTTCAACTCTGAATACTCTCCTCATACCTTTGAAATATAAATTATCATCCTCGACTACATGGGCATCAGTACAATTACTATCTCGGTATTTTCTTACCTTTCATGATCATATCATTTTCTACACATTACCATTTCGATATTATGTTTTTATGCTTAGGTAAGACGATTTATGATCATCTTATTGAAATGAATTAGGACGCTTCTTCATTTGAATAAGGAAATTATAAATCTCCGAACTATGAATTTATAAATTCTCAGTTACAAGGAGTTGGACGCTTCTTTTTGTAAGTGACAAATTATAAATAAGTAGGCTTAAGTATATAGCATACGTACAAACAAGTTTCTTTCAATCCGTTTGTACAAATAATTCTTTTTCTTCACTTAATCATTATCATTATTTCCTTCATCATCTGTTCATTTCCAAATCTGTATCCCACATGATTAGCAATTCATAATCATTCCTTGACATCTCTCTGGCTTCCGACTAAATCTCAGGGCGAGATTCCTGTAAGGGGTGGAGAATATAACAACCTAGAATTTTCATCAAATGCAAAATCAACCTATTTTATTTTGATTACAAATCTACGGGGAAATTTTTCGCTTTATTACATTACTTGCATTACCAATATGCAATGTAACTTGCATAACTAAAGTAGACAAGCTCACGCAACCTACCTATGGCAATCCTATCTTCATATATGTCAAGCAAACATTATAACATGTCAATTCAATATCATAATATCATTATTACAAAGTACATTACTCATATAATGTACCATTTGCAACATTATATCAAAACGGGCTTTAAACCGTTATCGTATACCTCTAAAACCCTAATTTCATGAGAAGTTAATATCTAAAGTGAATGCACAAGTTACTAAAGCATAAGTACAAGTAATATAACATCTCATTTGAAATATAAACTCCCTCCAAGTCAAAGTACAAGTCTCTAAAAGCTCAATATACAAGTCATTAAGCATGATCTCCAAAATAGCCGTTTCACCTCCGTTTTCATTCTAGTTTCTTCACCACCACTTGTGTACAAGCTACTACACTCAAAATACAATGTTTAAACCCTAATTATTCTACTCATAAGCTCTCATACATATTTTTACACTCAAAACCCTAATTCAAAACCCTAAACCCTAAAACCTAGCTAGTTTCTAAACTATGACCCGTTTCTTGATATTTATCCATCATAAACCTAAACCAACCCTCAAATAAGTTGTAATAACTTATTTTATAACATTACTAATCATATAAAATCATCATTTCATCATTTCATCTCAATTATACACAAAATGAATCCAAGAAACCCTAAACGTGCCCTAATGAGAGCATTTGACCCGTTTACTCATTTTTGCCCATTTTAAACCCGAACCACCTACCAATTCTTGTTATTAATTCTTAATACAAGTCTTGTGAACATATATCTATCACCACTAATCAAATGTACTCGAATTCCAAGCTTAAAAACCCAAACCATGCCCTAATCCACTTCACTTAAACCCGCGACACACTTTTTCTTGTTTCGACCCATTTTCGCATTTTAAAACCCAAACCACTAATTGAATTGTGTTATTAACTCTTAATACAAGACTTACAAATCATAATCAATCATTTCTAAATCAATGCACTCGAAATTGAAGCTTAAAAACTCAAAACGTGCCTATTTGGACCCGTACACCTTTTTGGCTCATTTTCACTCATTTTATCAAGTAACCATGTGATCAAGCACCTCTATGATCAAGCTCCTTCCTTTGGAAGCAGTTTACAAGCATCTCTTTGTCAATTCTTGGTCTCAAAGTTGGCCACATCTCTTTCTTTTGCACCATAATCAGCCGCGGCCACAAGGACTCCTCCACATCATTCCTAGCTAATTCTAGCATATAATACTCACTCCATAGCCTTCCCACATCATCCTCTAGCTGGTACACATGTCCTAACCTGGTCTCTAAGTCTCCTTGGGCACCAAGGGTGAAATTCGCCTATAAATAGCCATGAATACCCATTCATTCAACTCATCCCCCACTTCCTCCTCTATAACCCATCATAGCAGCAATCCTTTGTTCTAAGTAGATCCTAAGAGGTCCTAATAAGTCTCAAGAACAGAAGTGAAGCAAAATAACACACAAGAAACGAAGAAAGAATGGGAGTCGTAAATCTAGGGGCGTAGACGAAGATAAGTCACGTTACTGACCCGTTTTCAAGCTATAAGCTCAAACCCAGGTTCTATCGTCTTCATACCTGCTACTACACCCTTATAATGTTCATATGATCCTAAATAAACTCTTTTTAAAGTTTCATAACTCAATTTATGCTCATTTTCTTTTTTTGATCTCAAAAAACGTTTACACGAAACCCTAATTTTATGTTTTTCTTAAAACTAAATGTTATAATGGTTAAATGTTGTATTAATCCTATCCTAACATGCCTAATTAATGTTTAAAATACCACTTTATTGGTTATTGAGTAATTTGAAACTTTAAACCCACGCGTTTACGTTTTAGAAACCCCTATTCGACCGTTTTGAGTCAATAGCTTAACGAATCGTTATATTTAAAACTTTTGTTGCGGTTAAACTTCATATTTAGCTTTATTATTGTAAGTTACAACCTACAAATGTCCTTTTGGATATTAAAATAAGGGCTTTTCATCGGCACAATTCGGACTTATTTTGTAAATATTATCCATGCAAGGGGGTATATATCATAACTTTTTGAAAACTCATAACTAAAGGGGATGAAATGTCATTTTATCAAAGTTATAACTATAGGGGTCTATTATGTCACTTTACAAAGTGCAAGGTTTACTTTGTATATCTTTTAAACTTAAAGGACCAAACTTGTAAAAGTGCAAACTCTAAGGGTATATTTTTCCACTTTTCATTCTCAAGGGTCTAAAATGTAACATTTTGAAAAAGTATAAAAATGTAATCAAAACATTACAAGACATAACTTTAATTAACGCTTGTCGTGCTTATCATTTTTGATTTGATACTTGATCATAACGCTTAAAACCGCTTATGTTATAACCATTATATCATTCATCATCGAAGTGATTTTATAAATCAGGTCCCGGATCCATATCGTACCACATTACTAGGGAGCTTCATATTAAGGGGTTTCATCTTGGTATTACGTTTTGACTGAGTTGTTGGGTTTACGATTTAAAGTGCCCTAGCTCCTCAAACGTTTACTGAATGACTTATGTTATTATGTATGGCCTTCCGAACGGTGATACAATAATTCCAAACTTTCCAATCAAACTCCTAACTCTCTAAACCAAGATTCTAGAGTACAATCTTCCTAAGACTTGACATATTTACTCAGGTTGTGTGACGTGGCTGTTTACTATCCCCCCCCCCCCCCCCCCCCCCCCACCCCCCCCCTCCCCATTTTTCTCTATAACAACCTTCCCTCGTTAAAGATTATGATTAAGTGTCAGCGCTTTCATTTTGGAATATATATTACAACCGACCTAATTCGCAGACAGTGAGTTCATAGCTCTCCTTTTTAATATCTTTTTAATAGTTGTTATAAACTCTGTGAGGGTGGATACTGATATAATTACTGAAATAATATACAGTGTTTTTTTCCAGATTATATGCTATCATTGATATCCCATTATAATATGTTAAGTTACTTTATGACAAAAGTTCGCTCTATTCATCCATGGAATATTAATCACCTTAAGGGTGAACGCGACATAATGGGTTAGTTCTATCGGGATTGACGAATTCCGTTTGTTGTTAACGGATAGTAACCTAAACATCACTATATTTGAATTTCATAGGTATATGGCAAATTACCTACACGAGGTCCATTATAATTTATATATATAATTATTATATTATATTTATATTACTATATATTATAATTATACACCTTTCATTTTGGGTATATATATATATATATCACTAGTCAGTTTGTGTGCCATGAGCTTAGACGAGACCATGACCATAACAATAACAATAACACAATACCATTTTCCCATGATAATTGTATTCGTTGCAATTATTACAAATACCGGGTGGTCATAACAAAGTACCCACATACACACTATAACGGCTATTACTATGAACACTACTTTTATAATATTTACTTATGATTGATGACTTGTACTGATCTATTTATTATCAAACCTATGAATTTCACTCAACCATTGTGTTGACTTTTTAGCATGTTCTATCTCAGGTAATATTGAGCAACCTTTATGGCACAGGTAGTGGCTTGGACATGGTAGTATGGCTCTCTTAAAACTTGTTATCATTCACATTGTATGTAACTAGATTTTGGGACCTGCCGTTGTAAAACTCTGATTTTAAATGAATGATAACGTTTCCTTTTTGAACATCGTTTCTTTAAGTCGTTTTCTTTTGATTATGTTGTATGTTATCCATGAAGTAATACCCCAGATTAGCTTCCACTGCTATTTTTGTCAAAATGGGGGTGTTACATTTATTGTTATTATATATTTAGTTTAAAATCAAAAATCAAAAATTAAAGATATCAGCATTTAAAAATTTGATCTAACTTACATAAAATACTTCAAATTATCTCTCATTTGGGACACGACACATCAAGGAAGATTGGCTATTACTTTTCTCAATTTTAACATTTTATATCAAACGGGACATACTTATATATATTACTCGACTCGATTCTATCTAATCAGTTTTTGGCGCCGCTGCCGGGGAGAGTTGTACGATTTTCACGTTTTGTTTCGAGGTTGATGCCTTGAAGATCCTTTCTCTTTTGAAAGTTTAATTTCGTACTTATAAAAAAATATCCAAAAAAAAAATTTATATTTCTATTTTCTTTTCTTTTATATAAAAATTTTAAAAATACCAAAAATATTTTTATTTTAGTTTATTTTCTTTATAATAATCCAAAACTATTTTCTATTTTATTTCTATTTTTGTGCATGAGCACTCGTTCTTCTTCTTCTAATCTCGTTCCTCCGTCTTTGATCAGAAAAGCAATTATCGAATTAGATGACGAATAATCTTGTTGTTCCGCTCTTGTACTTTGATTTTTTGGAAGAGTTTACATATGCTTCATAATCCTATTAACGTCTCTCAGAAGGGTCGCCTCCTGCTAGTCTTAATATTCAGTCTCCAGATCTTCGTCCGATGGAGGAGTTACTTCAGACACCTATCGATGGTGTTAGGGATGCAATCGTTGTACCCCCCCCCTCCCCCACCCCGGTCTTGATAGTCGGTTTGAGTTGAAGAACATCGGATTGCTTAAACTTGTGACCAAATCTACGTTTCATGGTTTTGATAATCGATGATCTCATTCTATTATTTGAAGGGTGCTACGATAAAGAACTCACAAACGATTAAATCTTAATCAAAGTCCAGCATGGACATATTTAAGTTGTTTATTGTTTCCGTTTTTCTTCTCCGGATTTTGAGCAGCACGGGACTTGGCTGAAATAAGAACTCCCAGATTCTATCACAAATTTTAGAACGATCTTGTATCTTGTTGGTGAATCAATTTTTGCCTCCTTCTGAACACACAATCTTCTCGAAATGAATTAAAAGATTTCAATCAAAAGGATTTGGTTGAGGACGTCTTAGTGGAGGCTTTGGGACCGATTTAAAGATCTTCTGAATAAGTGCCTCCATCAACGGTTTCTTCTCGCCTACTTCTCCAGATTGATACGTTCTACATGGTTTGAGTCTCAATCAGATCAGGTTTCATTCATTATCTTCTGCAGCTGTGAGGAAAATTTATGACAACGAAATACTCAAGATGCTCTTAACGATAATCGAAAACAATTATAAAGGTTCAGACTTCAAAAAACAAACTTCAAGATTCGTGGGCAAGTGGGTGCTCTTCCAAGATAGCTGCTTATTATCGCGCTTTATAAGCAGGTTGAAGCTTCGGAAAACATAACTTCTCTATGAACAAAAGCAGATTCATATTAGATTGTCCTAAGACTAGTTGTGATTCTTGTGCGTGGCCGCATCTCTTCCTATGATATGTCAAGCCAATAATAACATGAACTCAAGAGAAGTTTATGCTTATTAGGGTAATGAAGATGGCAGGTGACAAATACCATTTTTAGCTTAATTACAACCCTGTATAAAACTTTAAGACTACCTATATCTACATAAAACTACTTGGCAATCCTCCGGTTTTTATCAACGATATCAATTCTTCCATATTATCAAAAACAAATAAATCTTTAACCAAAACTCCAACAATCCCTCCCGCCGAATCAAAAAAAGTTCCAAACCATAATCAAACAAAAATACCTAATAAACCGACAACCTTAATAATAAACACACACGGCTATGGTCAAGCTTATAATCAGAATCCAAATCAGAATTATAACCATAACCAAGGTTTTAATCAAAATCAACCCAAACATGAACCCAGTTCCAAGTCCAAATCAATCCACGACGGATGATTTGATGAGGCAGCTTTTGATCTAAAATCAAAATCAACAAATCTATAACCGGAACCAAGATGGTAAAAATAAATTAATATTTGAGAAAATGGGTATATTGGCTAAGGCTCTTCAGGAATGACCTCAGGGTGCTCTTCCTAGCAACACTCAGCCTAAACCGATGAGTGGCGAGTTGATTCGATATACAACTAAGGAGGTAATTGATAATGCTTGAGAAACCTTCATTCCACCCCCTGTTCCTCTTACTCCTAGGGTGGAAGTGGAAAAAGAACCAAAGGGGAGACTTTAATGGACGAGGTGCATATTACAAGCCCAGCAAGTACCGCACATGTCCCACCCCCAGGAATTCAGACAGTGTCACCACCAAAACCAAAGGAAGATCCTAAGCCCAACCCTTATCAACCTAAGATTCCATATCCTTCGAGCTTAGATAAGTCAAAACATCTTGATATAAATAATGTTCAAGTATCTAAGGTTTTTTGAAAAATATTTTTAAAGCAAACTTCCATTTGATATCAGTCTTATGGATGCTTTAACTCAAAATTCCAGAAAATAAAACCCATAAAGTGTTTAAAAATGATTATTTAAAAGACAAAGAGAAATAGAGATTGTTAGCAGAAATACTCTCGATAATTGATTGATCTACATGCTTTGCTCATCTTCTTTAATATAGGTTACCCAGAAATAGCTTGAAGATAACTGGAAAGTTTCTCATTCCTTTTCTCCTACAAGATCTTGAGGTTTGCAACTCTTTAGCCGATTCTGTAGCAAGCATAAACCTTATGCCTCTTTCGATCTATGAGAAACTTAGGACTCGGAATCTTGTGAAAACCCACTCGAATGACTCTTGAACTGGCTAATCGATCTGTCACATTTCCGATGGGTATAGCTGAGGATGTTATTGTAAAAGTGGAAAAATTCAACTTATATGCAGATTTGTTATTCGTGATTATTGGGTGATCAAATAATAGTTTGCCTATGTCAATTTTAGGAAGACCTTTCTTGCGCATGCAAAATCTCTTATGGATCTGTACAAGGAAAAAATAACTTTAAGAGTCGGGAAGGAAGAAGTCGTGTTCTATATGAATAAATCCTTCAAGAGAAATAATCTCGAAGTGGATATTTATATCCATCTCATTGCTATCAATATTAATAGATTTTTCAAAAAATAGCCGATCTTAGTGGCAGCGATCACTTCTTTCTTCTGATTTCTTTTCCTAGTCTTCCACCTTTTGCGACTAGGATTCTCTTCTCGAGGTGTTTACGATGTTTGCTTTATTACCCATTTCCACCGGGAAATGAGGACAATAACTTTGATCTTGAAGCTGATCTTAGAGAAATTGAGTATTTGCTGAACCAGTCCTCAAACAAGACTCTTCACCTACGACACTTGATATTTGATATTATGTTGATCCTTTTTCTCGAGAGGAGCAATTGAACAAATTAGTTACATGTTACCACATAGATTAGTTGAGTGATTTGAGTGTTTTTATATTCCTATTTCGTGAGGAGTTTGGTTGTGTGCTAGTAATTAAACGAAAAAAAGTGCTTAAAGGAAAAATCTTAAACCTTGGTTTGGGATACATTTTCATAAGTTTTCTAAAGTCTACTTGTAGACAAGTAGGATTCAAGTGGGAGGATATTTGATGACATCGAATAACGTCTATTTTATAGCATCATTTATCCCAAATATATTGTTCCTTTTACCTTATTTATGCATGAATTGGTACTTAATTGTTTATATTTGTTATTTGTAGTAAATATGGAGCAATTAGTGAAGTTTAACTAAAAGGCACGCATATTGGAGCTTAAACGAAGAAATCAAGAATCTGTTGTTCTGACAACCAATACGCCGTATCCAGCAAGAAGATACGGCGTATCTGTGCTTTAACTTCACAAGCAACCATGAAGATACGAAGACCAATACGCCGTATCCAGAAGACCCTATAGGCTGTATTAAAGATAGAGTATTGGAATATTCTAGAATATTATAATCATGGTCCCCACTCCAAGAAACCCCAATACGCCGTATTGACAACTTCTAATACGGCGTATCGACCAAATTCCAGAGGCTATAAATACCGAGACCTAATGACGAATTTTAGTGTGCAAAAAAATACCGTAGACTAAGAAGAAGGCATTAACCACCAGGTTCGACTTTTAGAAGAATATAGGAGCTACGAAGGTCTCGCAACGCCCTTCAATCCATAGGAAAATCCTTGTAAATTCTTATACTCTAAATACGCGTTCGGTTGTTGGTATCATTAATTAACTTGGTTAGTTTACCTTAATTGTTCGTCTATGATATTTGTATTCGTTACAATGGTTATTGGCTAATACCTTTAGGTATTATCCATGTTTATGATAATTTAATGTTTGGTTTATGTTTATTCTCATTGATTCTTGTAAGTTGTGTGTTGCTTTATGTTTATCAATTTATACTTGTTTATGTTAATTATGTGTTTAATCTATCATTCAATTGGATCTAGCGGTACGGACCAACTAGGCTAGATACTGAGATAGAACTACATATACTTTATATGTGACTCTGGAATAATAGGACTACGAATTCATGCTTCTAGTGCTTCCCCCGAACATAAAGAATGGTAGAACTAAGTGGTGAATTAGGATTTACAAATGCATTCTAGTTCCTTGCTTGGAACACTACCGGCAGTAGACTACCATCATATATATAACGATTGAACATGAGTGGGTAAAGTCTCGATGAGCTAGGTTTCAACATTTACCAATGTTGTCTCCTAAGATAGATTATAATCAACCATGATTGCTTTATGCGGATGTGTTTAATTGTGACAGAATTAGCATGTCTAGGTTTTAGGAAGAAGTACCGCTTAAATATAGGAATGATATATCAACAACGAGATAAGACAATCGTTGCACTTATAAGCTAAAACCTGCATTTTATTAGATTAAACATGGTTAGTATGTTTTCCATACAATAGGCTTGACCACTTCTCTATCTTCTAATTGTTAACTTGTGTGTGTTAATCGCCTAATCTCAGTCTAGGTAAAACCAAAACTCATGCCAGTCTGTAGGTCCTTATAAACAGGATCTGAATGAGCCTTGAACGACTGATAGTCCTTTGAATAAATCCAAAGATCCTATAAGAGACAATGACTGTGAATATAAATATTGACGCGGAATATCAATATCTATACCAAGATGAACACAAGAACAAATACTAAAATTGCTATTACTATTACTATTTGATTGTGAATACTCAATCAACTCATATGTTTACAATACTATTCTATGTTCCTTTTATAGGCTTAAGGAACCCTAAACGCGTTAAGAGATAATGCTTATCTCTTCCTAAATCAACGCTAATTGATAACTATTACTAAAATTACAACAGACTTAACTGTTTGACCAAGCAGTATTAACTTTAATACTACCAGACTTAAGTTAATGCTGGCAGACTTAACTTGCTCTACCAGACTTAACTTCTATACTAACAGTACTAACTATTCAGCTATCAGTACTAACTATAACTAACAGACTTAACTTTAATACTAACAGTATTAAGTCTGTTTACAATATTTTCCTAACACAGTCTCAGGCTAAAAACCCCCCTTTTGCCATTAGTTTAGGTTTAACTTAGGTATAACATAGATTAAATTAGGACTAACATAGACAACTAAAATACTGGTAGACTTAAGTATTAACACTCGCTCTTAGTGATCGACACCCTACTTACCAACGAAACTATAACTGATCGGGTACACTACCCGTTAGTGTTGTTTTAGGTAAAGTCAGAAAAATATAAATAGTAAAACTTGATAATAAATATTACCTACGCACAACGACACATCAGTGGGCCTGACTGTAGGGTTCGCGAAGTAGGCTGGCATGTGGTGAGGAGGGTGGAGTATGCGAAGTGGCTGCTAAGGGGGTGGATAGGTTTGACGGATTAACATTAGGTGGGGTGCTTTTCAAATGGGTTAATGAGCCAAATGTATTAGGTGTATGGTTGGTTATTAGGCCAGGGGTGCGAGGCGTAGGATTGAGTATTGCTAAGATGGTAGCTGGTGTTTTGGGTATAAGGTGAGTTAGCAGAAAATTATAGTTAGGAGGTGTATTTGATATCATTGAGCCGCAAGGAAATGCCTCCTCATAAAAAATAACATGTCGAGAAATAATGATTTTATTGGTTGACAAGTCAAGACATCTATAACCACGATGCAAGACGGGGTATCCAAGACATACACATGCGGTTGAGCGAGGTTGAAGTTTATGATCAAAGTTTATATGAGGATAGCAAAGGCACTTAAATACACGTAAATGATCGTAGGGGGTGGTTTATTATAAATCTTAATAAAGGGTATTCCATTATTAACGGTGGTGGAGGGAATAATAATTAAAAGGTAAATGGTCATGTTAAGAGCTTCGACCCAATATGATGAAGGTATGTGTGCTTGAAAAAGCAATGTACGTGTAATAATGTTCGGATTTTGATGTGTGCTAAAACACACATCATTTATATGCCTAAAACATAAATTATCGGACTAAAAACACTAAAATATGGATAATTATATTGCAAATATGTTTGTATTTGTTTTTATGTCTTGCAGGTATTAAGGATTGAAAACAAAGCAAAAACAGGAATTTTCGGGTTCGGTTCGATCAAGTTTACTTATTTTTTCAAGATTAAGGCAAAGTCGTTAATATTTCTCGAGCATGCCATTGGAAAGAGCACAAAAATTCGAGTCCGACGGTGCCTTCTTCTCTTATTGGGCCGACCCGACACCATTTATATGGGTCGGACCGACCCATGCTTATTAAGGCTCTTGCTATACTACTCTTCTCACACGTTCAAGAATATATTAAAAATAAGTAATAGAATTGCTAATGTGGGATCGGCCCAAAATTTCAAATGTAAACCATTAGGCCCAACAATGAAGGAAGTCGGCCCAAGAAAAAGTGATAAATCAAATTTACATTGTGCTTACATTTGCTAGCTCATGTGCCCCCAAATTAATTCCTCAAACATCACGTGACCCTCCACTATAACTTTTCTTGGCTAATATGCATCCTACACGTGGCACCCTCTATTCTTCTCATTTCTATTTGCAGCAAAGAGAATGGTTCGGGTAAATGGTATGCGTAAATAAAACGCTTCATCATGGCCACATGGCATTTACTCATTAGTGGATCGAGTTTATTATTCCCTGGCTCTAAAACGCGTACGAGGAAGCTTCCATACCAATGATTGGCTTGATAATTAAGCAATCATAATGAAGAGAAATGACTCATCTACCCCTGGTTCTTGGGCTGTGAATGGCTACATACCTGAAAGGACGAAATTGCCCCTCCTACTTTTTGGCTTTAAACTGACGCAGCAGGCTCATTTGGGGTAATTAGTTTTTAGATAATAATTAGTGTAATGTAGTTTTAGGAGTAGGAGTAGTATAATTTAGCTTATTTTGGGATTATTGTAAAAGCTTATTGAAGCTTTTTAGATCTAGCTTATTAATGAAAAAGTTTATTTCAAAGGTTGGTGTTTTCTTTAGCTAATTATTTATGTTTATTCTCTTGTCTTTTTCTTATTTCTTTTTAGCTTATTTCCAAATAAGCTCATGCTTATAGCTTATTTTTGGATCCGATCTCTTAAGCTTATATTTTAATAAGCTACTTTCATAGCTTATTTAGACTAGCTTATTTTATAGAGTTTTCGATTTAAAGCTTTTCGAGTTAGCTTATTCTAGCTTATTTTCGATTGCTTTTCTAGCTTAATGTTTTTATCTTATTTTTTCAAAACCTTTTAATTTAGTTTTTTTAGTTTTATTGAAATAGCTTAATCTTTTAGATCTACTAGCTTTAGCTTTTCTATTTCAAAATACTTAATATTTTGAAATTAAAGCTTTTAGCTTATAGCTTATTCATATTGTTTAACCATTGTTTGAATTGTGATTTGATGGAAACTTATTCTACCTCTTTGGCGTGGAACTTAAAGGTCTTTTAAGCTTATTTCTTAGATAAAGTTTTAAGTTTTTTAAGTATTTATCTAGCTAATTAGTGAATAAAGTTCATACATTTACTAGCTAATTAGTTATTTAAATATTAATCAAGTTTTAAGCTTTAGATTTTAAATAAGTTTATTAGATCGGGTGGTTTTTAATTCGATTCGGTTCATCATTCGGTTCTATCCTGTTTCTCTTTTCAATTTTAGTAGTTTAGATTTATTTAGCTTATGATGTTTATGTTTGCTTATTTGTTGATTAATATGCTTAGTGAATAGATTTTATATATGCTTGTTAAATGTTAAATTGTTTAGTGAATTAAGTGTGATTAATAAAAAAGGAAAAATATTGATTAGTGATTTTTATATTACTTAGATTATTGTTTTGGTTATTCGAGTGGGCAAAAGCCGTAAGAATAATTAGGCATTAATTTAATAATCGATATCTTAATAAAAGTTGTTTTCAATATAAGCCAACGTTGTGAGAAGATAATTTGTTAGAAAGATATTGATTCATCGATAAGAACTTAATTGTATATTTCACACTTAAGGATCTAATCAATTCACTTAGCAAGCATATCTTTTATTATATATCGTTCTTAGTTTATTTGCTCGCTGTTTGTTATCTAGTTTTCTTTAGCTTATTTTCATTTAGTTCAAAACCAAAATAAAAAATATTCGACATTCAAGCATCAAACAAAACATTTTCGTGGATTTCAAATTCATCTCTCTTTGGGACACGACATCCGGAGGATAAACTATTACTTTTTCTAAAGTAATTTTTATCCGACGTGATTACTATATATTATATTACTCGACTAGTCGTTTACGACGAATCAGTTTTTGGCGCCGCTGCCGGGGAGAGGTGCACAATCTACACGTGGTGTTCGAAGTTAGTGCCTTGAAGATCCTTTCTTCGGAAAGTTTATTTTCGTACTTATAAAAATTATAAAAATCCAAAAATATATATATTTTTTCTTTTATATAAATATTTTAAAATACCAAAAAAATAAAAATATTTTCATATTATTTTCTTAAAATAAAAAAAATAAAAAAATAAAAAAATAAAAAAATATTTTCTATTTTTCTATCTTTATTAAAATCCAAAAATATTTTACATTTCTACTTTATTTTTTTATTTAATATATATATATATATATACATATAAAAAGTTTCAAAAATATTCTCCTTTATCCTCTTATTTCATTTAATTCTTATCTTCTTTACCCTCTTATCCGTTTAATTCTTTATCTGCTATGTCTTACTCGGAAGCTTTAAATGAGCAACTGGCAAAACTTTCCCGAGCTTTGAACTAAATTGAAAGACAAATATTATCTGGCCAATATAATTGCTCATGTTCTGGGGGTCTCTGAAATGGTGGAAATTGTCCCGGGTGTAGAATTATAGGGACGGGAAACGGGTTTGTCTATGACCAAAATCCTTATTCCTATAATGAAACACCTAATTTCTTTAACCAACCCCCACAACACCTGATTGAGACATACTCGTGTGAATATTGTGGAGGAAGCCCTCACCTGGGTTTTGATTATCAAATCGGGAACACACCCGTCTATGATCAGGGTCCCTGTTACAATCAAGGTTTTGGTTATAACCAATCTCCATTTTATTCTTCGTATCAGCAACAACAGTTTGACTGGTAACAATTATGACTTTCCTTGTTTTGACCAACCTTCACAGTACCATATTGACCAGTCACCCCTCAGGATTTAGTTTTTGATAGTCTTATGCATTCATACAGGGAAAATAACCGAATTTTGGAGGAAATTCTTAGAACTCTAGAGGCCAATTCTCCTGTTGACGTAAAAGAACCTGAGGGGAGTGACGATTACACAGAGGTGACTTATGACAAGGAGCAATGTTTAAGTGATCACTATACCGCTCCTGTCACACCTCCTGCATACATACCATCCATACCGTTCTTAGCTACCATGGAACCTGCAGACACCCTCTTAATGGGGGACGAGGTTATTAGCACTATTCCCGCATGGGAAACTGACGAATTCATAAAGTCTAGTGTTGATGATCTTGTTCTAATCCTAAGGGAGTATGAGGTGACATCTGATAATGATTTAGAGTGTGATATACCTACTACTACACTTGTGCCTACCACTGATGTTAGGGAAGAAAATTTTGATATCAATTCGCCTCTAGGAGAATATGTAGTCGACTTTTTGATGGAAAACGAGGATGTAGCTGGCTTGCCTAGACATTTGGTTAAGCAACTTTTTAGACATTTACTCAAAAATCCGAGTTTAACCAAAGGAATGTTTGATGAACCTTTAGGTGATGATACAAAATCTACATCTTATGATGTGACTTTCTCAAACCCTCTCTTCTACTTTAATGATGATTTTACCTTATGTAATGATAATTCGCTCTTTGATGAGGAGTTTGAGGACATTAGTAGCTTGGACCCTCCTAAGTCAACTCTAGTTATTGATGAGTCTTCCTTGTTAGTCATACCACTTCTCGATCCTAAGTAGATTTGCTTAAGGAAAGTGGAAAGATTCGATCCTTTCTTCTCCCTAACACAGTCGGGGGGAACGACGTGGGTGATGGAGAGACCTTATTATAAATTTTCCCATATGCCATCACCCCGTCCTGCTGCATACTCACCTAAGGAGGTGATGTATTGCTATTAACATCCCCACCTCACAACGGGTGATGGATTTGACCATGGACCTAAAATGAAATAACACTAAAGTCAAGCTAGAGACTCGAACAAAAACAAGCGCTTCTCGGGAGGCAACCCGTGTTCTCTTCCTCTTTCTATCTTTCTTAGTAGTAATAATATATTAGTTTAGTATTAATAATGAATAAGTGTGGGGGTGTGCCTCTATCTTAGTTGTGTTTCGTGGTTATATGTTTTTGCTTGCAAGACTCCCTTTGATCTTGAAGACTTTCGTGCTTGTTTTCAACCCTCCAATCACGCGGTCTCCGATCATCTTCATGTTCATATCTTGGGAATCCTTAATCATGATCATATTATATATATATATATATATATCTGACTTTATTTCCCTTTTTACACTTGGAATTTTTTTGCATTTTCCTTTTTCGTTTCTAAGTGTGGGGGTAAAACCTGATATTTTTGAACATTGAGGCTGATAACGCTCAAATCGAGTATGTTTTGGGAGCGTTATTCATACTTTTGTATTAGTTATTTGGTCAGTTACCTATGGTTTTATTACTCGATTATGTCAAAATATGCTTTCTAGTGTAATTGCAGCCAAATACAAGAAAACAAGAAAAGGAGAGATGAACATGCAGAGATTATCTCAAGTACGAAGAATCCCGTGTCAGGATCAAGAGCAGAAGCATCTCAAAGAAGAAGAAATCTAATTACTCAAGCTTCCAAGACCTGAGATCAAGTTGTAATGAAGATATGGTGAAGTACGAAGACCCACGGCCAAGCACAACTCGAACAAGAGCATTAAACGAAAGATCAAACAAAGTAATCTCACCAGTGACCACTCAGCCGCCCGGCTGGAGAGTCTGCCACCCGGCTCTTGGAGCCCACATTTTTTATTTCACTCTAGAAGAAACCTGAATAACCAAGAAGGATCTAGACCCTCTAAACCGACTTTGGACACCCCTTTAGGCCCTGGAACCGACATAAAATTGTAGTATAAATAGGAGACCCCTATGCCTCATTTTAACACACACCTCACTATTCTCCAACCCTAAATCCTAGTCCTCATAGCCACTACTCCTCTCCAAAGCCATCTAAGTCCAGGAAAGTCAGGAAGAAGCTCCAGGAAAGCCAAGAAGGAGGAAGGATCCCTCTAAGTCACAAGTTTGTCATTTCCTAGTTTACATTCCTTTAAGCTTTTGCAATACTTTTGTAAGAACTCTCATTATGTTTATGAATGCATTATTTTCTGGAATTATGTCTTTATTTAATATGAGTGGCTAGTCTCTTATTGTGCTTGGTTAGATGATGTTTGTGGTATGAAGATTCGATTATGATAGTGTGGCATGTTAATTCAATTTCAAGCTAAGTCTTAGATCCATTTGTTCTTATGTTCTAAAGTGGCATAGTTTTATCAACCGAATTGTTTGTTGAGAATATCATAGGGCGAAAGGGGTATTGTTAATCAATCAATTGTCGCCTTTTTGTCTACGATCGGCCACCTTTTGTATTGACCATTTCTTAAGCGGTTTAGTATAACTAGGAACATAATTATCGATGTCTATGATTTGTGAAACGAACCGCGAATCAAACTCATAGAGGCTGTCTTAGTCTTGAATTGATTGATTGCACCTAATGCTTGTTTTTATCACTAGGAGTCTTGACGAAGGCAAAAAGTTTTAAAAACAATAGATTGGATAACCACCAATTATTTTAATCAACTTGTTAGTCTTTGCCACCTTCATATCGAATCGGATTCCCAAACTAAATCCAACCAAGTACATCTATTTATTATCGAATTACTTTCATTATTGCTTGCTCGCATCTTAGGACTTTTATCATCGAAATCTTTATCAAGTCGAAACACCCAAATCCCCGTAAACGATCCTGGCTTACCATTTAATATCTTGCTACTATAGATGAGTTCACTTGCTCTTATGTGTTGCTTGAGAATTTGGTATACCGAGTTATAAATTTAAAACTGACACGTATCGTACGCATCAAGTTTTTGGCGCCGTTACCGGGGATTTGATCGTGTTTTACGATTTAGGTCTCGTGATTCCATTGTCCCTAGGTGCCACGTTTAATTTTTTTTTACAAAACCCTTGGAGCCGCCCGGCACAGCCCTCGACGAGCTCTCTGCCGCCCGGCGCAGCAGCTTCTGACAAAAATCCACCTTTTATCCAATCTTTCTAATCCTTTTGGGTTTGATCTTATTTGAGTTTTGCCCTTGAATGCCAACACGTTCTGTTGGACAAAACCCAATTACTCCTTATTCCGAACCCGAACGTTTTATCCACCAAACCTTAAGAAAGAAGAAGAAGAAGCGAAACCAGTTCATACCCGTTGAAGACCGAGTTCCAAAAACCAAATATCCACCTTTTGAGAATCTTTTTGAACCCGAAGTAGTTTATAACCCATTTCTTGACCTACCCTTCCCAGTGGCCGACGACCAACCCATGTGGGGAAACAATCGGGCCGAACATACTAAATGATTAAATAAACCTTACTTGATTAAAACATGAGTTGTAGGAAGTACAATAGGGTTTTTAGGCCCTAAATTCGTCCCTAACAACTGCTAAACAAACTAGAGTTCATACCCTCTTTTTTATCTAAAGTTACACACTCAAAACCCTAAATTTGGGTTTGTATATATCGGAAAATCATTGTGACGGTGTCACGTTTTAATCGTGACGCCGTCATGAAAGAGAATATTCTAGATAATAGGTTGGGTCGTGTGCTCTGACGCTGTCGTGGAATCTTGTGACGCCGTCTTGATCTTCATTGTGACGGCGTCACGTTGTATTTGTGACGCCGTCTCTAGCCACTGTAGAGAAATTCTTGAGCAATGTTGGTGTAGGTCCGTAGTCTTGTCCGTTTTTTCTCCAAATGAGTCCAAGTCACGTGTAATTCTTCCAAAATCCTTCCAAATGAGAAATACCTGAAAAGGAACGATTAAGTACCTATTTTGGGCATAAATGCACGATTTAAGGGTTAAACGACCCTGAAAAATGTATAAAATGACACCTCATCATTACACACTTAAAACACTAAAATCTGTTTTGTAAATATAGTAAAACCGATGCGACAGCGTCGCTTTGAAGTCGTGACGCCGTCGCCACGTGGATGATTCTAGATCCTCTTTAAGTCGGCCACGTCCTGACGCCGTCGCTAGATCTTTGGCGCCGTCATGATAAAGATCCTGACGTCGTCGCTTTATGATGGCAACGCCGTCTCCACGCTCTGTATGCACAATTCTTCATGATTCTTGGTGTAGAGTCGTAATCTTGTTTGTTTCTTCTCCAAATGAGCCCAAGTCACGTGTATTTCCTTTAAATGCCATCCAAGTGCTAAAAACCTGAAAACAAATGATTAAGCACATAATATGTGCATATTTGCATGATTTAAGGGGTTAAATGGCCCCGAAAAAGTATATAAAATGACACCTCATCAAATACCCCTACACTTAGGATTTGCTTGTCCACAAGCAAATGGGCTTTTCTACCAAGATAATAACAATATTTTGGTCATTTAACCTACTCTTTACAAGCATTTTACAACACAGCCTTCTTGACCTCGTAATTAAGAGCACAAAAAGTATATACTAGCACATCACATAAGTGTTTGGGATTCTCTCTTTCACCCGGGTGTATAATAAATTAGAACAACTATGGGAAACGAAAAATTAACACTCATTACCTGTCATAGCATATAATTAACTTGGGTTAAAACAATAATGTACTAAAAGCGAGTACATACAAGGTAGGCTAAGGCGATGTGGGTGTAACAATTGGTTCAAGGGTGACAATGCTCTTCATTAATAGTCCGACTAAACCAGGAAATTAAGAGAACCATAAAAAAGGATAGGCTCGAAGGGTTATACTAGGGGTATCCTGCACTAAAAATGAGTGTATGGCAAGGGTGTGGGATAGTTATATGAATCTGGAATCCACCAGAAAATTACGAGAACCGTGAAAAAGGATAGGCTTGGAGGGTTGTACTAGGGGTATCCTGCACTAAAGGTGAGTGCATGGCAAGGGTGTGGGATAGTTATATGATCGGTGTGACCATCATAACAATTACAGGTTTAAAACATGGGTTAATCCTAATGCCTCTTATCAAGCAAATCCTAATACTTACTATGCGGTCTCGGGATGCATCACAATAACAAGTTCTAGAATTTAATACACTACCGGTACACTCATATGAATTTTACTAACACCAGACATTCCAGAAAAGGTGACAAGGCAATGCATACATGGCCGTAACGACGGAATAGACATGCACGCCTGCAGATCAACCTTAACTCGAACCGGGTAAAGATAAAATCATCTTGGGTTACCAATGATGGGTACCCGAATTCCTAAAGATCTAAAGGCGAACCTCACATTTTTGGGGTGGAATTCTGAGGGTTATTGTGCTAGTCATATAAATTCCTATCCATGAGACGCTATTAATACTTGGTTTTCGTCGGTATGTGTCGTAAAAAAATTTAAATTTGGGTAAAAATCACCTTTTATGCTATGTTTCGATATATTACCCATCATTTTAAGGACAAAGCAAATGGCAAATGAAAGAATAGTTTCTAAGGCTTATTTCCCCTACACTTAAGTTGAACATTGTCCCTAATGTTTTATAGAAGTACCCGTTAAAACGAATAAAGGGAAAAGAAAACAAGGAAAAGAAACTAGTACTCCCCTGGTTTGCTCAATAATGGAGAAGAAACATGCGATAACTGGTTAAATCGTCCTCCGAGAATCGTCAAATGAAACTTCCTAAGAACTTCCAAGCTTCTTCTCATCAAATATAACCTGTAATCAAAGACAAAGACAACTATACCAAGCATAAAATGTGCGATAGACAAATATACAATATGAATTTAGGGTTCGACTCGATAAAGCAGTAAAGATAGGATGAGAGAATTGTTAAACTCATTAGGTTTTGCAGGTTTATATAATAAAAAAAACAAGTTTTATTTTTCAAAAATAATTAAAAACTTTAAGTTTTCTGGACCTGGGCGTTTGACGCCGTCAGGGTTTTTGTGACCCCGTCACAGGTGTCGTGGTGACGGCGTCGCGTGTTAATCGTGACGCCGTCTCCACAGTCTGTGAAAACAAAATTTTTGTTTTTGATGAAAAATTTCCTGCACTTGATTCCATAAGTTAATTCCTGTATAAATGGCTGCATAAAACCTGAGATTTAACAATTCAATCATATGACTCGAAACTGACGCGAATTAATCTAAACAATTCATTTAACATGTTTGAATTTGGCTCAAAAGCCAGATAAATTCCCCTACACTTATTATTTGCAAAATACCTTTGATTGAAATTAAGACGAGGTTAAAGACAAACAAAGCATGATTACAAGATAGTTCAAACATAATAAAACAAATGGTAAAGAATTAAAACACACATGACACTCCTAATTTGCGGGAAAAGTAAATTGGGTTGCCTCCCAAGAAGCGCTTTTCTTTATTAACGAGTCTTGTAGCTAGACTCGAAGTCACACGTCCTTACGTTGTTTCGTGAATGCTCACGTGCCCACGAAGGAGCCATTTCTTTATGCTTTCATTCACTTGGTATTCTGGGCCTAGGTTTAAGCAGTTTTTGTATATAAACTTATTCTTTTCATGGGGTGCTCTAAGTCCGTTCATCAAAAAATTAAAAAAAAAAAAAAAAAAAAAAAAAAAAAACAAAAAAAAAAATAATCCGTTTTGGCTAAGTTCTAGCAATGGTAGGACCTTACTCCAGTTAAAGTTCTTGAGCCTAGGTATTGTACGTGGCATCCTATATGTGTATGTGTCAAAGATCTTACTGAATGAGACCAATCCCTTATGGACGTCATATTTGAGCGTAGTGATTTTTCTAAAGGGCCTGCCCATCAAGACTTCAGCCATGTTGCTCATAACAAATTCCCCTTATGTCTTATAATATAACAAAATCCGTGACATAGGTAAGACTTCCTACAAACACGTAGACATCCCTAACAATGACAACTAGGTTCCTTCTCGTCCCCTCTAGTCCATCTACCATTATTGTATTATAGGCTTTACGCGAGATAATATTCATTGGTAGAAATGAGGGGGGGGGGGGGTGGGGGTCGAGATAGGCATCGAAACTTTCCTAAAGCCTATCAAACATTCAAAATCCAAGGTCATCCCCGTCAGTACTATTGATTATTCTTTCCTGGCGGAGTGTTCCTGCGTTTTCATACTCACTCAACTCGTTAAGAACTTCCTCATCATCCGAGTCATTATCTGAGTGAGGAAAGGGAGAGACAAGAGGTGTATCTACTGCTTCATCATCGGACTCGAGGTTATTCATCTTGGTCTCGGATAGGTTGAATTGCAAAGTTCTAAGAAATGTTCAATACACTTGGTAGATAGCGAAATCAACGAAGGCCAAAATCACATGTAGCTCATGGAGCTCTTGGTTAATTTATGCGCGTAGCGCAATTGTTAGGACAAGACGGTTGTTGGTAGGTGGTGGATTCGCATTCTCCATGATGAAGAATGGAATAGTCAATGGAAATTACGAACATACACACAAAGAAAAGATAGACTACAAGAAAGCTAATATGCGGAAATTAAATCTCACTTGAAAGGATTCAAGCAAGTAAAACTAATCTAAACTATGATTAAAACCTAACTACTCCCCGGCAACGGCACCAAAAACTTGATGCGGTCATCGTTAGACTTCTACATGAAGCCTTACAACTCCATAGGCAGAGCACCTAATCGTTGTAGTAGTAGTATAGGCAAGACTTGGGGGGTTGTTATCGTTCACTCGAGGAGTAGGTTGGGAAGGCTTAATCACGGTCTAACAGAATTCTAAGGGTTGAAAGAATATTATTTTTGTATTTTTATGTTTTATAGAAATCAAGTAAATCATATAATTAGAGAGGTGGTTGGTTCTAGCTATTAAAATAAATATAAATCTAAACTAATAGTGATAACAATATAATAAAAGACTGTGTTTATTTAATCATGTATTACTCCCTAGATTGCTTCTCATAGTGTTGTTGCTTTGTCACACTTGTGATGATCTGTGTAATTATTTCCTAAGTCATGAACGAATTACACGAACCCGCCGTCTACTTAGTATTCCGTTAGAGCAACGCACAAGTAAGGTAGTATGAAGACTATTACAAGGCCCCTAAGGGTATACTAAGTGCATGTGAAATATATTAAGAGTAGATCAACCATATTAGGGGGCAAGGTAGTATGAAGACTGTTACCCGATGGTATCCTTTCTACACAATCATGTTTTCCTAGACATATCAACAGCGATACAGACAAAAGCTGGTTTTTTAAGACCTAACATGCACATCCATCACAAGAAGCAACACCACTAAGATCTACATTCTAGGTTTCATACAATCATAAATAAACACAATAGGAGGTTTAGCCAAGCATGTTATAGATAAAGCAAGAACATAGATAAATCAAACAACACATAGACATATTGAATGATTAAATAAACCTTACTTGATTAAAACATGAGTTGGAGGAAGTACAATAGGGTTTTTAGGCCCTAAATTCGTCCCTAATAGCTGCTAAACGAACTAGGGTTCGTACCCTCTTTTTATTCTAAAGTTACACACTCAAAACCCTAAATTCGGGTTTGTATATATAGGAAAATCGTTGTGACGGCGTCGCGTTTTAATCGTGACGCCGTCATGAAAGAGAATATTCTAGATAATGGACTGGGTCGTATGCTCTGACGCCGTCGTGGAATCTTGTGACGCTGTCTTGATCTTCGTTGTGACGGCGTCACGTTGTATTTGTGACGCCGTCTCCAGCCACTGTAAACATAATCTTAAGAGATGTTTGTATAGGTCCGTAGTCTTGTCCGTTTCTTCTCCAAATGAGCCCAAGTCTCGTGTAATTCTTCCAAATGCCTTCCAAATGCAAAATACCTGAAAAGGAACGATTAAGTACCTATTTTGGGCATAAATACACGATTTAGGGGGTTAAACGGCCCCGAAAAAGTGTATAAAATGACACATCATCAATTTTGCCTCAATCAATTTCACTTTTTAATCACATTGCATATTTACAAAACCCTAGATCTAAACGAAACCTATTTCATTCAATCAATATTAACAATTAAGCACAAATAATACAAATAGGACACGTTTTCTTACGTTTGCAAGCACATATAACCAATAAAACGATTTGGATCGTGTTTCTTTGTTACGAAAGCTCAGAGTATTTACGAAACTTTTTTAATCAATTTACGAATGTGAAAAGGTTGTGTATGAAACTGATGTATTTATACTTCCAAAAATGACTTTTCACTTTTGGCATTTTTAGTCCCTTAAGTTTCCTTACGTAAGCTCATTTAACCCTACGAAAGCTAATTTTTGAACTTGTCATTTCAGACCCTCAATTTTCTTTTCGTTAGCTATTTTAACCCTATGAAAGCTAACTTTTGAACTTGTCATTTCAGACCCTTAATTTTCTTTCATAATCAATAAACACCTATACGAAAGTTCTTCTTTTGCACATTTACACTTTTCGCCCTTGTAATTACTTTCGTATATCTTTGTGATCTAAAAATTTTTTTTCATAACTCCCCCTTGGAGTTAGACCACTTTTTTACATCAAATCTTTTGAATTATTTTGTAGTTAAGTTCCCGTTTTTAGTTAAAAAAATCTATAACTCCCCTTCAAACAATTATCCACTTTTTGAAAAAAAATATGTTCAAAATGAAGTTATTTTTGCTTTTGAGAACAAATTTTTGTTTTCAGATGATGATTTGACTGAAAAATTTATAACTCCCCTCAATAAAATATCTAATTAAAGAACTTTATCGAAAGACAATTAATTTTGCAGTTTTGAATATTCTTGAGAAGATGTTTGAAAATTAAGAATTTTATAACTCCCCTCGAATAAATGTCTAATTAAAGAACTTATTCAAGAGATTGTTATTTCTTGCAATTTTGCACACTTGAATTTTTCAAACTTGATGATTTTTGAAAAATGTTTTAGAAGAAATCCTTTATTTGTGAATGGAATTTGATTACAAATAACATATTATAGCAGTGAACGAACTTATTGAATGTTTTACTCCTCCCAGTTCATGATACATTGATTTTGCATTTAAAGAACCACTTTTTAAGAAATACAATATCATGCAACTGATAAAACAGAGAAGATATGTGTTTGTATCATTAAATTATATTTTTGTGTTTTTGTATTTTTCAAAAAAAAATTGTTTTGAAAAATAAAAAATAGTAAAAATTACTTTTCTTGTTTTTTAAATTTTTAAATTTTGTTTTTTGTTTTTGAAAATTTTCAATTTTGTAATTTGTTTTTGAAAAATATTTACTAATTTGTTTTGATGTATGATCTTTCATTCAAGAAGATGACTTTTCCAGACGTCCATAAGTTGGAGTCCATACATCGCAACCAATCCTATGTGACAAAATCACAAACCTTTCTTTAGAAAGTCTTTTGTAAAAAGATCAGCAAGTTGGTATTCCGTCCCAACAAAGTAAAGTTCAATGTACCTTTTTCAACATGCTCCTTGATAAAGTGATACCGAATGTTAATGTGTTTTGTATGAGAATGTTGTACCGGATTGCAAGATATGGCAATTGCACTTTGTAAATCACAGTATCTTGGAATCTTGTTGTACCGAAATCCATAATCTAGCAGTTGCCTTCTCATCCATATGCAGATAATGATACGTACTCAGCTTCCGCAGTTGACATTGCTCTACAATCTTGCTTTTTCGACGACCAACTGACTAGTTTATCTCCTAGAAATTGAATGCCTCCATATGTGCTTTTGCAATCATCATTACACCCTGCAAGGTCTGCATCTGAATATGCAATTAGCTCAAACCCAGAATCCTTCAAGT
Organism: Tanacetum coccineum; assembly: GCA_026074375.1. Lineage (NCBI taxonomy): Eukaryota > Viridiplantae > Streptophyta > Magnoliopsida > Asterales > Asteraceae > Tanacetum > Tanacetum coccineum. The sequence continues at coordinate 30,621 of BQNB010030999.1, forward strand.
ACCATAGACCCATGTTAATGGTTTGTCTTAGATATCAAAAGATCTTTTTGACCTATTTAAGATGTTTTTCAGTTGGGTGTGCTTGATAACGCGCACATACAAATGTCGCAAAGGCATTGTCTGGTCGACTAGTAGTGAGATACATAAGTCCCTCAATCATACTATGATACTTAGTTTGATCAACTTGGGTACCCTGTAAATCTGCATCTAGTTTGGTTGTAGCCATTGGTGTGCTAATAGTATCACATTTTTTCCATCCCATGTTTCTTAAGAAGATCCATAGTATATTGCGATTGACATATAAAGATTTCTCGGGGTGATTGATAAACCTGAATTCTGAGAAAGAACTTCATTTCACCAACCATTGACATTTCAAAATTATCTTTCATTAGTTTTTCAAATCTTTTTGCAAACACTGGTTTAGTTAACCCAAAAATTATGTCATCAAAATAGATTTGAACTAATAAAATATCATCCCCGTGTCTTCTTGTAAACAATGTCGGATCGAAAATACCTTTTGTGAAATGGTGTTCGATTAGGAACGATGAAAGCTTGTCATACCAGGCTTTAGGGGCTTGTTTGAGATCATATAGAGCTTTCTTAAGACGATATATGTGGTTCGGAAAGTCTGAATCTACAAATCTATCCGGCTGACGAACAAAAACTTTCTCTTTTAGTGGACCATTCAGGAATGCCGTTTTGACGTCCATTTGATAAATAGGAAAGTTCTTGTGAGCCGCGTATGCCACAAAAATTCTGACAGCTTCAAGTCTTGCAACTGGTGCAAAAGACTCCTCAAAATCGATTCCTTCCTCTTGACGATATCCTTTGGCAACTAAGCGAGACTTATTCTGAATAACCGTGTTTTCAACATCAGTCTTGTTTTTTCAAATCCATTTGACTGCGATTATGTTTCTGCCAATAGGACATTCGACAAGTTCCCAAACATCAAGGCGTTTGAACTGGTTAAGCTCATCTTGCATGGATTCAATCCAGCTGGCATCAAGCATAGCTTCCTTGATATTTTTTGGTTCAATTGTACTCACTGTTAATGCGTACATACAAACTTCTGCATCAGTTTGAAGTTGATTTCTTGTCATTACAGGTTTTGAGGGATCACCAATCACTTGTTCAATTGGATGATTCTTAGTCCACCTATCACTTGAGCGATGTTTTTGATGAAACTCGTGCATATTTGATGGATCCTGATATGTTGAAGATGACTCAGCTTCTTCGAACACAGGAGTTGGAGGTGCATTGTAGAACACATTTCCATCAAAATCTGCAATGTGTTCTTGAACTTATTCATTAGCATTTTCATTCAAAACTGGAGAGTTTGGTTCAGTGGCAACTTGTTCTACTGACGAAGATACTATTTAGAGCTTCATCTTCTTCACATGATTGACGATGATGAAGAAGTGTGGTCATTATCAAGAATATTTGCAGCGAATTATCTAACACTTCTTGTGAACTCGCCGCATAGTATTCTTCATACAGAGGACCAAACAAAATTAACCAGTCTATTTGTAGGTATTGATTGTGAATCTTTCGATGAATCTTGAAAATTCGTGCAGTTCATTCTGGGTTCCAAACTATTGCATTCAGAAGCCATATATGTGAGTTCATCAAACTTGACATGGATCGTTTCCATTATCTTTTTGGTTTGGCGGTTGTAAATACGAAATCCTCTTGATGACTCAGAATAACCAATAAAGATACCAATGTTAGCCTTCAGTTTTATTTTCCCAAGATCATCACGATCATTTGTTGGATAACAAATAGATCCAAACACATGAAAGTATTGAATATTGGGTTTTCTTCCTCGAATCAACTCATACGGAGTCTTATTGTACCGTATGTACAATAGAGCGATTTTGAGTAAAACAAGTAGTAGCAATAGCTTCAGCCCATAGAAATTCTGGAGCTTTAGAAAAAATAAGCATTGTTCGAGCAGCCTCGAAAAGTGTACGATTTTGACGTTCAACAACACCATTTTATTGAGGCGTTCGAGCAATTCAAGTTTGATGAACAATGGCTAACTTTGCATAAAATGCCCGTAATTTCTCGTTTTTGAATTCGGTTCCATTATCAGTTCTAATCGTCAGAATTTGAGCCTTTAGATTCCTTTGAACTTGATTGACGAAATCGATAATCATATCTGGAGCCTCATCTTTGGTACAAAGAAAACATACCCAGGTATACCGAGAATAATCATCAACGATCACTAGAATATATTTCTTGCCATTGATACTTGTGACGCGGTTGTCGTAAGGGACTTCTACAAGAAGTTTTACAACTCCCTAGGCAGAGTACCTAACCGTTGTAGTAGTAGTATAGGCAAGACTCGGGGGTTGTTATCATTCTCTAGGGGAATAGGTTGGGAAGGCTTGATCATGGTCTAACAGAATTCTAGGGGTTGAGAGAAGATTATTTTTGTATTTTTATGTTTATAGGAAAGTAGTAAAATCATATGTTTGAGAGGTTTGGTTTGTTTTAGCTATTAAACTAAATAATAAACTATGCTAATGGTGATAACAATATAATAAAAAGATTGTATTCATTTAATCATGTATTACTCCCTAGATTGCTTCTCCTAGTGTTGTTGCTTTGTCACACTTGTGATGATCTATGTAATTATTTCCTAAGTCATGAACGAATTACACGAACCCGCCGTCTATTTAATATTCTGTTAAGGCAACGCGCAAGTAAGGTAGTATGAAGACTATTACAAGGCCCCTAAGAGTATATTAAATGCATGTGAAATATATTAAGAGTGGATCAACCATATTAGGGGGCAAGGTAGTATGAAGACTGTTACCCGATGGTATCCTTTCTACACAATCATGTTTCCCTAGACATATCAACAGCGATACAAACAAAAGCTGGTTTTCTAAAGCCTAACATGCATATCCATCACAAGAAGCAACATCACTAAGATCTACATTCTAGGTTTCATACAATCATAAATGAACACAATAGGGAGTTTAGCCAAGCATGTTAAAGATAAAGCAAGAATAATAATGAATCAAACAACAAGACATATTGAATGATTAAGATAATCTTACTTGATTAAAACATGAATTGAAGGAGTTACAATAGGGTTTTGAGGCCCTAAAATCGTCCTAATAAGCTGCCAAACGAACTAGGGTTCGTCTCCCTTTTTTACTCTAAAGTTACACACCTAAAACCCTAAAAACGGATTTGTATATATAGATAAATCGCTGCGACGGCGTCGCGTTTTAATCGTGACGCCGTCATGAAAGAGAATATTCTAGATCTTGGGCTGGGTCGTACGAGCTGACGCCGTCATGAAAGGTTGTGACGCCGTCACGAAGTGGGTTGTGACGGCGTCGTGTAGAACTGGTGACGCCGTCTCCAGCCGCTGAGAACATAATCTTGAGAGATGTTGGTGTAGGTCCGTAGTCTTGTCCGTTTCTTCTCCAAATGAGCCCAAGTCACGTGTATTTCCTCCAAATGCCTTCCAAATGCTAAATACCTGAAAAGGAACGATTAAGTACCTATTTTGGGCATAAATGCACGATTTAGGGGGTTAAACGACCCCGAAAAAGTGTATAAAATGACACCTCATCAAATACCCCTACACTTGGGATTTGCTTGTCCTCAAGCAAATGGGCTTTTCTACCTAGACAATAGCAATATGAGGGTCATTTAACCTACTCTTTAAAAGTATTTTACAACACAACCTTCTAGACCTCGTAATTAAAAGCACGGAAAGTATATACTAGCACCTCACATAAGTGTTTGGGATTCTCTCTTTCTCTCGGGTGTATAATAAATTATAACATAATGGGGAAACAAAAAATTAACACTCATAACCTGTCATAGCATATAAATTACCATAGGCTTCGTAAAGGATGAAACCTCTACCGCTAGGCGCAAGCATTATTCATTACTATCTAAGAGGTCTTTTTAAAGGGTTGTGGGGTGTAGGTGTAAGATAACATATAATGGAAACAGAAATGGATGGGATACATTTGGGTGGCTTTGGGTGAATTTGGAGTGGAAGGGTTAGCTAATTATTTACATGAATACACGTTGGTTTGGTTGCTAAGCCAAGACTCGGACGAAGATATACAAACTCTACACAACTCTACATCAATCTCTTTTCTTTTTCTTTTTTGTTTTTTTTAAATAACATAATACATCACAACATGGGGTTTATAACACGTACCCCTACACTTGAGCTTTTACAACTCAATAATTTTACAACTAACTAATGACCCGATTTGAGGTGGATCAAAATAACATGGAGATCATCTAACAAACGTATGGGGGTATTGACTTAACTTTTCTTCCCCATTCTTCCGCAAAATAAATACTACCATGAATCCTAATCGTCCCAAAATAGTATTTACAAGGATAAGGACTTAGCAACCGTGTACTCAAATAATTAACTTGGGTTAAAACAATAATGTACTAAAAGTGAGTACATACAAGGTAGGCTAAGACGATTTGGGTGTAACGATTGGTTTAAGGGTTAACAATGCTCTTCATTAATAGTCTGGCTTAACCAGAAAATTACAAGAACCGTGAAAAAGGATAGGCTCAGAGGGTTGTACTAGGGGTATCCTACACTAAAAATGAGTGCATGGCAAGGGTGTGGGATAGTTACATGATCGGTGTGACCATCATAACAATTACAAGTTTAAAACATGGGTTAATCCTAGTGCCTCTTATCAAGCAAATCCTAATACTTACTATGCGGTCTCGGGATGCATCACAAAAAATAAGTTACAGCATTTGATATCTAACCGATACCTTATTAGTTTGATACCGACTCAATGCTCCAAAAAAAGGGCGGCAGAAGACCACACGTACACATCCGTAATGACGGAATAGATACACATGATTGCTCACTCCTTAACTCGAGAAAGCTAAAGGTATAAACTATCTTGGGTATCAATAATGGATACCCGAATTCCTATAGATCTAAAGGCGAACCTCACATTTTTGGGGTGGAATTTTGAGGGTTTTTGTGCTAGCCGTACACATTCCTATCCATGAGACGCTATTAATACTCGGTTTTCGTTGGTATGTGTCATAATTCTTTTTAAATTTGGGTCAAAATTACCTTTTTATGCTATGTTTCGATATATTACCCATCATTTTAAGGAACAAGCAAATGACAATTGAAAGAATAGTTTCCAAGGCTTATTTTCCCCCTACACTTAATTTGAACATTGTTCCCAATGTTCTATAGAAGTACCCGTAAAAACGAATAAAAGGAAAAGAAAACAAGTAAGGGAAACTAGTACTCCACTGGTTTGCTCAATAATAGAGAAGAAACATGCGATAACTGGTAAAATCGTCCCTTTAAAAATCATCAAGAAAACTTTTAAGGTACTTCAAGTATTCTCATCAAATTAACCTATTAATAAAAGACAAAGACAATACACCCAAGGTTTAAAATCGGTGGGATATGATATATACAACGAGAGTTTAGGGTTTTGACTCTATGAAAACAGTAAAGATAGAATGAAAGCGATGATACAATCATAGGTTTCTGCAGGTTTACAACAAAATTACAAATTTAAAATATTGTACATTTTATTTTTCAAAAATACTTGAAAATTTTCGAATCTTCACATTGCTGGAGATGCGACGCCGTCGGGTTTAATCCCGACGCTGTCTCCACACACTGTGAAGATTTCCTCTTCGTTTTTAATGAGAAATTTCCTGCACGCAATTTTATTAGTTATATCTGTAAAAAACACTGCATAAAAACCTGGAATTAATTATTAAAATCATATGACTCGAAACTGACGCAAATTAATCTAAACAATTTATTTTAAAAGTTTGAATGTGGTTCTTATAAACCGGATATATTCCCCTACACTTATTTTGTTGCAAAATACCTTTGATTGAAATTAAGACAAGGTTTAAGACAAAGCAAAGCATGATTACAAGATGATAAATTCAAACATATAAGAATAAATGAAAAGAATTAAAACACAAGACACTCCTAATGTGCGGGAAAGTAAATATTAGGTTTCCTCCCAAAAAGCGTTTTTCTTTATTTATGAGTCTTGTAGCTAGACTCTAAGTCACACGTCCTTACGTGACTTGTAGAGAATCGTTTAGCCCATCTAGGATCGTTTTACAGATAATATTGAACACGCAGCGGAATAATAAGAAAGCAATATTATCAAACAAGGTTTTTCATTCAAACGATTCTTATTTACCCCAACCTATAACATGGGGCTACACCAACTAATTATGGTGTACTAACTAACTAACTAACTACGGTGTACACACACACCTTGTAATCAGACTCTCATTGGAGAAGTCTGTGTTTTCTATGGATGGATTGATTAATTCTACGACCTAGGATCTCTTTATATACTAGAGATTCCTAGGTTTACAAGAATCCTAATTAACATAGAAGTCCTATCTTTTGCACTTTAGTCCCTCCATACTTTGAAGACTTCTTTAATTGCGACTTGATCCTTCTTGTTTGATTCTTGTTTGAATCTTGTTTCATTCTTGTATTTACTTTGTCTCATCAAATCAATTATACCTCCTTTGTTTCTTTTGGCCTTCATGGCTTTCAAGCTTCGAATGGCTCTACACACATTTTCATCATGCTTGTATTCGGGTGGTCCTAAATTTAAGCTATCAGAGTAGTGGGTTTTTTCACTGCTATCGTTGTCACTTTCTATGACAAAAGGAGGTATGCGATCGGTTTTTATGTCCGTAAAATTTATGTGTTTGAACATTTCCATCTTGTGGGGGCATTTTAAACATAATCTTCTCCTTATCTTTTTCAAACGTGATTGATCCTTCCTCCCTGTCGTAAACGAGCCTGGTTGCTTCTACAAATGGTTTTCCGAATACAACTGACCCTAGGTCATGATCAATGACACTAGTGGTATCCTCAAGCACCACGAAGTCACATTCATTAGTGAAGTTCCCAACAAAAACTTTTAACCCCTTAACTCTCCCTACAAAATTGTAGAATTTCCTAGGGCTTGATGGTTTCTTTCTTGGCCCTAACATTTTGCTCATGATCCATTTATAATGAAGCCTAGACATTACATTGATCGGTGATTCCATATCTAAATAGGCTTGCTTTTTGTTGAAGTGGCCAATCATGCAAGAAAATTTAACGTTATTCAAGTTCTCGGTTCTAATCTTGGCTTTTACCCATGGGGGTCGAGGCAAGAGCCATTCGTGATACCTTAATTCTTTCATAGTGGAGAAAGTGTCAAAGTGTTTCGGGCTATCTTCCTCTTCTTCTTCGATTTCTTCTTTAGTTTCTTCCTCGATCTCCTCTTCGCTTTCCACAGTCATCTTATGATCCTCGTACTCGGTTGTATTGGACTTCACATTTCCCTCTTCCTTAGCTTTATCTTCCTTATTTAGAATAACGATTGAATTAACAAAGTAAACACGTTTTGGGGATGAAGGGTTTCTATTTTGTTTTGCTAAGGATGACAAAGACAGATATTTTGGGGAGAGTAACTTTGATGGGCTTTTGATTCCTTTGCCTCGAGGCTCCTTATTTGTCATCAAGCTTTTCAGAAACGATTTTCCATAAAAGATTAATTTTACTAATCATGTCATCTTGCTGTTGTCCAAGTTGAGTTCTCAGGCTGGATAGTCTTTTTTCTTGATGAGAGTCAAAATCAATTAGTGCCTTCTTAAGCTTTGTTTGGTAATTAGACGAGTAGGTGGAGAACGAGCCGTTCAGTGGGCTGGTAAATGTTTGGGTATGTGCCCAGTTAAAGTTTGGCTTTCCTTTCCAAGCATTGGTAGCTTCGTTAAAGTTTCTTGGTCCATGGTTCATAGCGAACTGCCTACTTCCCGTTCCGTCAGTACGTGAGGATGCATATTCAACAAAAGCTTGCTCAGGATTTTCCACGCAGTACTGAGTGTCGTGGGTACCACTACAGATCTCGCATGAAGAAGTGATTTTGTTCACTTGAGTAGGTTACATCGGAGCAATGTAGGCTTCCATCAAGCGTTGAACTTGATTTTCGAGCTCGATGAGGCGGCGGTCGGATGTACTCGGGACATATTGAGGCAAAGAGATTGCCTTGACGGGCTTAGTGAAATCCTGTGGGTCGTTCCAACTTTCGTTGTCATAGAAGGCGAGGTCCTCTAATAATTCCCAGGATTCTTTGGCGTTTTTGTCACGAAGCTTACCACCAGCCGATTGGTCAATGGTTCGTCTTGTGGCGAGAGTGAGTTGGTCATAAAATATTTAGACTTGGAGCCAAAGATCGATGCCATGATGAGGGACTTTTTACAGTAAGTCCTTGAAACGAGTCCATGCTTCAGAAAAGGACTCTCCTTGATGTTGTTAAAACATAAGGATGTCATTGCAGAGTTTTGCAGTCCTTCCCGGTGGAAAGAATTAAGCAAGAAAACAAGTAGTAAGATCATCCCATGTGGTGATGGATCTTGCTGGAAGACGTTCAAGCCAATTGCTAGCTTGATCGCGAAAGGAAAATTAAAATAAACGTAGGCGCGTTCTTTCCCTATTGTCACCATTAAGGTCAAGTGAGTCTACTTGTTTAAGAAAATCCTTAAGGTGTTGGTTTAGATCCTCGGACTAAAGTCTATGAAATGAGCATTCGTTTTGCACCAACCGGATGGTGTCGGATCGAAGAGGTACCACATTGTTCCCTTCAGGGAGCTCAATGGTGTTTCTGTAGCCTTCGTGGCTAGGTTTAGAGTAATCTCCAAGAGTACGGATAGGATTTGCTTCTCTCGTGGTGGTTGACGAAAATGGATTACGAAACAAATAACACAAAGAAACTATAGACTACAAGAAAGCTAATGTACTGGAATTAAAATTCTCACTTGATAGGAATCAAGTGAGTAGAACTAAGTTAAACAATGATCGAAACCTAACTATTTCCTACGCAGCGGCGCCAAAAACTTGTTGTGGAGGTTGTGAAGACTTCACATGAAGCTTTACAATCCCCTAGGCAGAGTACCTAACCGTTGTAATGTAGTAAGGCAAGACTCGGGGGTTGTTATCATTCTCTAGAAGAATAGGTTGGGAAGGCTCGAACACGGTCTAACAGACTTCTAAGGGGTTGAGAGAAGATTCTTTTTGTATTTTTATATTTTTAAGAAAGTAAGTAAATATCATGGTTTTGAGAGGTTGGTTTGTTTTAGCTAATTAAACTAAATATAATCTAAACTACTGGTGATAACTTTATGATAAAAAGATGTATTTACCTAATCATGCACTACTCCTCAGATTGCTTCTCCTAGATCTGTTGCTTTGTCACACTTGTGATGATCTGTTTAAGTATTTCCTAAGTCATGAACGATTAACACGAACCCACCGTCTATATAATATTTCGTTAAGGAAACGCACAAGTAAGGTAGTATGAAGACTATTACAATGCCCCTAAGAGTATATTAAATGCATGCGAAATATCTTAAGAGGGATCAACCATATTAGGGGTAAGGTAGTATGAAGACTGTTACCGATGGTATCCTTTCTACACACATGCGTTTCCCTAGACGTCTATGAGAATTTAATATCTTACGGCTTGTTTTCTAGAGCCTAACGCACACATCCATCAACAAGAAGCAACATTAAAAGGATCTACAACCTAAGTTTCATGCAATCATAAGTAAATACAAAGGAGGGTTTAGCCTAGCATGTTATAAAGAAAGCAAGAACATAAATCAATCAAATAACACATAGACATATTGAATGATTGATGATAAACAATCTTACTTGATTAAAACATGGATTAAAGGTAGTTACAATAGGGTTTTGAGGCCCTAAAAATGATCTAAAAAGCTGTTGGAATGACTAGGGTTCATCTCCCTAAAGTTATACAAAGTTACACACTTAAAACCCTAAAATCGGTTTTGTATATATAGTAAAAACGGTGCGACGATGTCACTTTAAAGTCGTGACGTCGTCGCCACGTGGATGATTCTAGATCCTCTTTAAGTCGGCCACGTCTTGACGTCGTCGCTAGATCTCTAACGCAGTCACGATGAAGATCCTAACGTCGTCGCTTTATGATGGCGACGTTGTCTCTACGCTCTGTATGCATAATTCTTCATGATTCTTGGTGTAGAGTCGTAATCTTGTCTGTTTCTTCTCCAAATGATCCCAAGTTACGTGTATTTTCTCTAAATGTCATCCAAGTGCTAAAAACCTAAAAACAAACGATTAAGCACATAATCTGGGCATATTTGCATGATTTAGGGGGTTAAATGGCCCCGAAAAGTGTATAAAATGACACCTCATCAAGAAGCTAAAAAATTATGTACGAAATAAAGCTAAGCCGGAAGGTTCAATAGAGGAGGGTTATGTTGCAGAAGAAGCATTGTCTTTCTGTTCTCATTATTTTCGGTATGTTACGACAAAATTTAATCGTCCCGATTGTAATGTGGACTACCCTCCCCCAACATGTCAGTTTCAGGTATTTCGATCAATATGTAGATCGATTGGTAAAAGGTCGGTTATTCGGTTAGATCATCAAGAATTGAAGAAAGTGATATGGTATGTACTTCACAACAATCCTGAAATCGACATGTACCTGGCCAAGTTCAAGAGGTATGTGTTTTTATTTTGAAACTTCTTTTTCCTAAGTTATCTTTTCGATGACTTATTCTAATACCATGAACATTTTTCAGGGAATTTCCTAACCATGACATGAAAGAAGAATTCCCCGGCTGGTTTGGGCCACAGGTAAACTTAAAATTATTGTGTGTATTTCGCTATAAAAATAACGACTACATATTACTCATCTCAATCTAATCTTATCTTTTTCATAGATCTGTCGACGTTACATAGGCAAAGACCCAAGTATAAGCGACGAGTTATTCTCTTTGGCTTGTGGACCAACATCGAATCTAATCTCAGTCAACTCTTGCATAGTCAATGGTGTGAGGTTTGTCGTACACAACCGCGATGAATGTCGCACAACTTAAAACAGCGGCATTTGTTCACCTGGTGAGAAGGACGGAGAAATGTATTATGGTCAGCTTGAAGAAATTTTCGAGTTTTCATATATGTCGTTCAAAGTTGTGTTGTTCCGAGTTAAGTGGTTCAACACTAGCAACGAAGGACGTAAAATCAAACGTTTTGTCATTAGAAACAACATAACATAAATCTTGGCATCTACTGAGTCGTTTAAAGATCAACGATACATTCTCGCAATACATTCTCGCAACACAAGTCAAACAAGTCTTCTACTTTGAAGATATGGCCAGACGGCCACTCCATTGGAAGGTCATCCAAGATGTGAATCATAAAAAGTTTTTGAATGAGGGTGTCATCGTGGTAGAGGATGATCATGATGTATACATTTCAATAACTCATCTGATCTCGCACTTTCTACTAGTTTGAATGATTTGGATTTTACGACCTTGAATATAGATGGTCAATCAACGGATGTTGAGGCACCTCAAGATATCATTGATGTTGATGAAGACGATGATTTTATTGATGATGAAGACGACGTTCCTTATGATTTAGCAGATTCTGATGATGAAGTCCTCGCCAATGATGATGATGATGATGTAGTTGTTGTTTATTCTAGTGAAGAGAAAGATTGATCTTGAGTTGTAACTTGTAAACGACACTTATTTGAATGAATGAAATTGTTGTGGATTGTTTAAATGTGTATATTTATTTGAATGTGTATGTATTTGGATGTGTGCACGCTTATATTATTTTGTTCATGAATTTCTATATGTTATTCTACTTGTACTTGTACAGATGTCAGCATCAGTAGCACGGGGTCACGGTGGCGACGGTGGCAGTGATGACCCATCTCGTCCCCCTCCACGTCCGATTCGCACCGGTTGCCGAGGTAAGAATTTCTGGATTATGGTAATATAAGCATAAACTTGATAACTTGAATTTGCTTGCCTTGAATTTTTATGACGTTATCACTCACTTGAATTTGTAGGTGTGGGAGGCAGAAAAGCCATCAGGGGAGGCAGGGGAGCCGGCAGACTAGGACCCACGGCGAAACCAAGAACCTCAAGCTAAAGAAAATTACAGATGAATGGGGCCCGCTAATGATTCGGTTTGAGTGGAACGATAAAGGCACGATGCTTCATCTCGGTGAGAACTTTGTGTAGTGGAGTAACCTGATTGGCGAGATCGTCAGGGAGTACCCGATGTACTACCCTTCCTGGAACAAAATCGAGTAGGAAAAAAGGCGGGGGTCTTGTTATGGCTCATGGTCAATTATTTCATTATCCTTTTATATTATTTTATTGTCGTGTTCATTTATTTAAATGTGTATATTTATCTAAATTTGTTTATTTATTTATATCTTTATATCTAATTTTGTTATATCTAATTGCAGCAACACTTTGAATTGGCGCCTCACATCCGCTCCAAGCTTTGGCCAAAAATCAAGAAGGGCATTAAGCAGCATATGACCAAGGTCTACGTCGACAACAATCCGCCTTAAAGGCAAAACATTAGACTGTTGGACCCGATGGGACGCGTGATGTGGCAACCAGCAGTCTCGCCCATCCCGCAAACAATCCAAGCAAACAGACTGGGATAAGCAGATTGATTAACTATTGGCTTGAGCCCTAAAACGCTACCACCACGAGCCCCGCTCAAAATGCTCAAAACCGAGCAAAGAGCAAGGTCATCTGTCGCAGGGGATCCCCGTCCCTTGCTGTCCTCCAGATCATCACGTAATTACACATTATACAGACTATTTTACATAATAAAGTTCATTATAATACATGGTGTTTTGTGATTTGTCATTTTAATATTTGTTTCATCATATATAACATGTGTATGTACATATGGAGAACTCCGAGACTCGTGAGTACCACGTCCTAATGCAGACCTTCTTTGACCAATCACATACTGATGGGGCGAATTTGCGCAGGACGAGACGCGAGTCAATAAGCAAGTATTGTTTTCAAAACACGACTTAATGATTATGTCGAGAACATAATTAGTAAACCCTACAAATATATTTCACTATCTCATTTTTATCACTAAACATAGGAAGGGAATGATTTCGGCGGAGGGATCTAGGCGCCAATACGCCACGGGTGGGCCCAACACTAAGGCCCAGATAATTGGCCATGGGGTTCGAAAGCAAGCAAGCAGGGCCCATTCCCGTGTTGTAGGGTTTTGTCGACATAGGCAGGGGCGCCATCTCTATCAACGAGCCTCGAGCCATGTACACCGACGCTGATGTTGATGAGATAAAAAAAGATAATAAGCGGCTAAGGAAAGAGCTCGATTTGCTGAGGACGGTAGTCAGGAGTGACGACTGGATGTCCCAGCTGCTTACGCGGCTTGAGTCACAGCATGAGGTCAGTGGGGGCAGCGGGAGTGGCGGGGGCGGGGATGATGAGCCGGGCGTGAATGAGGACGCCAGCGGGGATGAGGAGATTTAGGACATGTTATATATGGGTACGTATATGCTATTTTGTGTCTTAAGTATATTTTGGCCACCCGTATATAGTTATTGTACATTTAGAACATGTTATCTAAACATTTGTTAACTTGTATCTTGCGGATATTGCAAGTTTTGTGGCTAGGCATCCCGTTTTGTAGACGTTATTATGTTTTATGCGGTTTTTGTCATGTTTAGCATATTTATATATAAGTTGTTGATCCGTTATATTGTTTTGTGGTTGTGTACAAGTTGTAATGTATTTGGGTAGCGTGTTTTGTTGTTATACAGGTTTATGTATTTGGGTAGATTTTTCCAGGAAAAATTTTCGAAAAAAATCTAGAAAACGCCTGTTGTGCAGGCTGCTGCGGAGCAGCTACCACCTGTTCGCCGGCGACATGTCGCCGGGGAAAGTGGCACATGTCGTCGGGGATTCGTGGTAAATAGTTGACTTAGTCAACTATAAAAATAGTTTCCCGGCGACATGTCGCCAGGGATTCTAACGAGGAAAATAAATTAATTATTAATTAATTAATTAATTATTGTTAATGACAAAACTATCATCGGCGACATGTCGCCGGGGAAAACAATTGACGAGCCAACATTTTTGTTGACTGAAAACGTTGTGGGCCCGGTGTTGTCGCGGGGGGAAAATAGCCAGGGATTCAATCCCCTTCGAGCCTTCCCCAGCGTAGTCTTGCCGGCGACATATCGCCGGGGAAAACTATCCCCGGCGAAGGTACCAAAATGTCGCCGGGGATAGTAACGAATGTTGTAGTGAAAGTAAAAGATAAATAATGAAACTTCATCTTCTTCTCGTGTGACTGCAAAACACACACAAAACGCACATATATAGCCATGGCACAAGCCTCATGGCGCGCCTATAACACCAGTGTCTCTGTGCCGGTATGCTATGACAGTGCCAGGGTCTTATGCTAAGAGTGCACTGTGCAATTTATATTTGGCACCTATGGCGCCGCCAAACTATGTGGCGCGTTATCTGGCCAATGCAAATGGCACAACAGTGTGTCCTGTTTTGTTTTTCTTTTTTTTTTTTAGTTTTGAGAAATATTATTCGAGAGGGTGTTTATATTATATGCGCGTTATCTGGGTCAATGCAAATGACACAAGGCTGATTACGCGCCAATAACACCAGTGGCTCTGTGCGGTGGCGGTGCCATAAGTCTTATGCTAAGGTTCAAAAACCCTGGCAGCTAGCACTCTAAGACTCACGTACGTGTTTAATCTTTATTGGACATCATTGTTGCACATTTAGTTACCTTCTAATCTTTTCATTTAAAACATGGTTTTTCTCATAAATTACGTTTTCAACCGTGTCAAAAGGTTGCATGCAATTTCTGGCATTTCAAAGCGATATTTTTTTGTGTCGAAGTGTTGGTAAGTTGTTTTACCTAACTGCAAAAATGGGTCATAACTCATCCCTCATTAAATGAGGCGATAAATCATTTGATTCAAGCGGTTGAACCATCGGTCACATGCACTACAGAATGATGAAAAGAAATACTATATGTAAACTTTGTTAAAAAATAAAAGAATTAATATAGACCAAGGTTGTCCGATCCCGGCCCGATCCGATATTGTCTTAGAATCGTACGATTCTACAATAGCGCATACAAAAAAACGAACAGGATCATGATAATATTTTAATTCGAGCAACATCAGTCTAGGGTCGTAGAATCGCACGAAAAATCATAAAATCGTAGACGACCCGATCCTGCTACAAGGATCATGTTCTTATTGTTATTTCTCATATTTTGGCCTATTTTAACTTCAGTCACAATAATCTAATGATCGGAACTTGAACATAATGGATGCATATTGTTCTTAGCGTGGTGTTTGATCTACAACATTTACGAATACCGGTCGAATAAAATTGTGTTTGGTATTTATACATATATACTTTTTAAAAATGTACAACTTCTATTAAAAAAGAATATTAGTTCGATTTCAGATCTCGACACGATCTTGATACCATAAAATTCTGCGATCCTGATCTTGCGACGACAACGATCATATGTAGGATCACTTGATAAATATATAGCAATTCTTTATTCGGATTATCACAGAACGAAATATAATGCTTTCCTGAATATAATTATAACATGAACAATATTTTAGATGTATGATCAATAACAATAAAGAATTCTTATCGTGTACTACATATATACCCGTCTGTTGAAATTTGTAGTTAAATATTCATATCAAACAATGACTTGTAGGCTTATTCATGCGTATGATCGTTGTGCATTTCACATGACCGGTAATCTCTTGTCGAACAAATATTGCAACTAGACATATAAACTGTATCAAGCAATGTTTTGAAAACCGGGTTTTGAATCAACCCGGTCGAGTCACCGGGTCACCGGGTTACCGGTTCAACCGGTTGGACCGCCGGGTCAACCCGGTTTTCCAAAATATATATATATATATATATATATATTTTCAATAATTAGAAAGAAAGTATGTATATAAATCATGAAATATTTCATATATTAAGCCTAAAGACTATTTATTAACAAATAAAACATGTAAAATTAAAATTACGTCGCAAATATATATTATTATAAATGTTTTCTATTTATAATAAAAATACGAAAAAAAACCGAAACCCGGCCGGGGGCTCATGACCCGGGTTGGACCCGGGTCACTCCAAACCCGGCCACTACATATCCCCGGGCATGTAGTGATGGTGAGTTTTACGGGGTCAAAACCACGCTTCCCCGGTTAGGGTCTGGCATTTTGCAGGAGCAGGGTCCTAGGAAGGCGGATGGGTGGGCGACGGGTCAAACCGGGTTTCGAAAATATGAAACCCGGTTTAATTTGACCCGTTTTTTCGGCCGGAACCGGTTCAACCGGTTGACCCGGCCGGGTCGAACCGGGTTTCAAAACACTGGTATCAAGTCACATGTTTAGCATGTCATAAATAAACTACTAACAAGGTAATTATATTGGTAAACGATGACGTTGGTACCAAAAGCTAAACGTTTTCCTAGTAATTTTGCAAACGAGTGTCTGGTCTTGTAGTCAAATCTTTCATTGTAAATCATCACATATTACTTGAGTATGTAATAAAAAATACGTATATAAATAACCAAAAACACTGAAAATGAGTCTGCATGCAAATCCAATGACTTAAAGTCCTTTACACATGTAAGGAGAATAATGGGCCCACGAGACACTTGCTTCCCGCTCACAAGTTATTAGGTTCAATCATATAAACCAAACCAACTCTTATAAATACAACGTTTAAATAAACATTCATTTCGGTTTCTGATCACAACAATACTTAGAACCATAGTTCAGAGTTTTGCACATCATCTTACGTGTCAGACAGAACATATCAAATGGATGATGATCATGATGGAGTTATGATGCAAGGTTGGCTATATCTCATTCGTTCTAATACTATTGGATTCAAATACTCACGAAAGCTTTACTACGTTCTTCAAAATCGTCGTTTCAAGAGCTTCAGATCAATCTCTCATTCGTACGACAAGGTTTTGTTATTTGTTTCCAATTAATATGGCTTATATATGACCACACACATATGGTTTACTCATACTTATGTTTTCTACTACTCCGTATATATTAGCAAGTTAATATTGTTAGTACTTAGTAGTTAGTATGTAACTAGAGTTTTTGCTTGATTAGTTCTGATAGTTTGCGATACGAATGATTTAAGTTAAAATGAACAGATTTACAATTTACTGTATAATAAAAGTAGAAACCTAACTAGTTAATATATGGAGACATGACTATATATATTTTTATAGGTTTTATTTTTGGGTTTAATTTATGAAACTTGTTACTCCATCATGTGTTGATTGTGACTATTACAACAACGTTGCGTGGACTAAAAAGGTGTTGCGTATAAATTCCTGTTTTTTCGTCTTAAAACTTTTTTAAGAAACTTGGTCCTAGCTCCATCCTGTGTTGATTGTTACTATTTGTGCAACATATTGTTTTATAAAGGTTTTAGGTATAAAGGGCTCATTGATAGTGACATTCTGTTGGTATATTCTAAATAAGAAAACCTTTACCGAAATCCATTTAACTGTTACCTTAAGCCTAATTTACAGTTGGGTAATAGACAAAATAGCATTTGAGACGCAATTTAGGCGTAAAATTCCGGTGGAGGAGGTTTTTTACACATACAAGAACTTGTAGTTACTAGTTCGGTCCAGCATCTTTTTTCACCATTCATTAAATGTATTTTTCGGGTCTTATTATATGGACCGCAAAGGAAAAGATTTGTACATATACTTACTTAATTAAGTGGGAATGATCGTCACTTGAAACATTGTTATCCATGTGGGATGCTTAAGTTATTACGAGTAGTATCTAACTATTTCATCAAAAGAATTAAGAAGGTTGTAGATGTGTGTCAAACATATGGATTGTTGGGACAAATATAATTTTGAGCTGATTAGTTAGATCTGTTTTCCTTAACTCTGTAGGTATGGTTGCTATTACATCATGAACTCTGTCCCACAAAATGATATGATGATTTTAAGTGGTCGAAAGAGTCAAATTTAAGATTAATCAAGACCATACATCGTGGAAATGAGATTATCATGTTTAATGCTTAGAGTTGGCTATGGATTTGTTAATTATAATGAATATGATTTCGTCTGTACTAACTCTAACTTAATAGTGCTAATGCGCATATTACTGTTTATGCAAAGAAGAAATTATATTATTAAAGAAACCAACAAGAATTTTGTTCCTCGTTTCAGGATCCTGTTAGAAGCGCGGTTGTGGACTCAAGCATTCATGTAATAGACAATGGGAGGAAAAGCATTCGAGGAAAGGTATCAAATATTTTATGTATAACTAAGGAATCGTCTTTAGATAAAGTAAATTATATTCCAAAGCTTGACAGACAAATTATCTGGCCTAATTCAGGTCTTCTTTGTTTTTACAATTTGTGATACTTCAAACTATGATACTCATTTGAAGGTACATAATCATTTCTCCTATTTAGATTAAATTTTGATTTCTGAAAGTCGTACTTATCTTATTAATTGTTATATCTAAAATATAGTTAGGGGCAAGCAGTCCAGCAGAAGCTGCAGGATGGATCAAATCTTTCCAGGAAGTATCTCAAAAGGTGCAGACTCGTTAACATTCAAAATTTTCAATCAATTTATATAGCTAACGACTCACGTGTTTTAATAAATGTAGATTAACTGGAGCTCAAGCTATTCTGGTAAAGATTGTAGTAACATTGATGATGACGTAGTATCTTTAGCCTCAATCATGGATCACATAACTACTGATATTAACGAACCGTCATATTGGACAATCTTTGGTTGTCACAATGGTAAACATTAAAATACTATATTGTATCAATATCGCCTAAAAAGTGCTAAGAAATAGGATTTTGGCTTCAGGTCTCAGGCTCTTCAAACAAGCAAGAGATCAAGTTCATAATAAGGTCGGTATCATGCTTGAATACTACTCTTTACTAGCCCCCTCCCAAACAAAAAAAGAAGTTAAAGTCACGTTGTGTGTGTTACAGAAGGATAGACATCCTGCATTAGCAGCTGTGAGCGTGATAGAGGAAACTCCAGAGGTCATTTTCCAGACTCTTATGTCTCTCGGCTCTTCAAGATCACAGTAAGGATAAATACTTAAAATTTTCGCTATAAGATTTAGCATTTTCTTTTAAAAGTATTTTAAGAGTATCTATATGTTGCAGATGGGATTTCTGTTTCCATAAGGGTAGTGTGATTGAAAGCATAGATGGTCACACTGATGTTATTCACAAGCAATTAAACCGTGATTGGTTGCCTTGGTATGAATAACTTGCTATGCCCCAGATTGCAACTTCATACGTAACACCAGTCTCATTATTTCCTTACTTTTGATCAGGTCCATGAAACAAAGAGATTTCGTATTGCAGCGCTACTGGAGGAGGGACGAAAACGGGGCCTACGGTATGAAAGTCTCTGTTTAAATATCTTGGTTATCATAAATATTACTTGCCCACTCGGTTGTATTTTTTTCATTGCAGTTATTCTTTATCAGTCTGTAACTCATAAGAAGTGTCCCCCTCAAAGAATCTTTACTCGCGCTCATATTAAATGTAATTTATTTTGAATCTTAAAATTACATATTTATAATCAAAGTACTATGTTAACTGTATGACCGATGACGTGGTACTATTACAGGTGGAGGGTATGTAATATCTCCTTTGAATCAACATAAACAATCAATTGTCAGACATTGGCTTGCTATTGATTGGAAATCATGGAGACCTTATCTACAAAAATCTTCTGCCCCATCCCTCACGATTCGCATGCTTGAGAGACTTGCTGGTTCCTTCTTGATCATATAATAATACCTTGTTTCACTTCACTTTATGTATACTGAACCAATGCATATCATTTGCAGCTTTGAGAGAACTTTCCAAAACAAACGTTGCCGAATGCTTAATGCCTCCTCCAGATCATTTAAATCTTATTAATATGGATGACGAGGCAGATGAATTCTTTGACTTTCCTGAACCTTTGTTTGATGACGAATCAGAAGATAGTTGGGATATTGTCAATTATCCTGAAAAGAAACATGAATTTGTATGTGGTTTGACATTAGATACTAGATCAATATACGCTGCAGCTGCAGCTCAGAAAACAGGTTGTGCAGAGTTTAAGAAAATTGTGTGGGACGAATGTGTTACGTATAACTACACAATCACTCTGCCAGAAGATCAAACCGGTAATCTGGCCCACAGTTGGTCAACACCGGAACCTTCTATTTTTCAAATTCGAGGAGAAACCTTTTTGGAAGACCATAAGAAGGTAAACAATTTTCTTCAAGAATTTAATCCTGTGATGTACAATATTATTCATTTATTTCGATATTGGTTTTTTTTAGATTACAGCAGAAAGTACTTTGCTGCAAACTGTTGCAATGGATTGGCTAAAATCCGACAAGCGAGAAGATCATCTTGCTATCCGACCTGGGAACATTGTTCAGGTTGGGTTGGCATCTTTAAATCTTCATCTCTCATATGACTTCAAATGAAACTCACAACATATTTTGTGCAGAAATATGCAGCCGATGGTCGCCCAGAATTCTTTGTTATTGTTAACTTTCAGATCCCAGGGTCAACAACTTATAATCTTGCTTCATACTATATGACTCGTAACCCTATCAAAGATATGCCCTTGCTAGAAAGATTTATAGAAGGAGATGACGCATTCCGGAATTCAAGATTTAAAATCATCCCTCGTGTAACTAAGGTGAGCACACTTCATTGCACGTAACTTAGGTCAGCCAATTTTTATCATGTACTTAATTTACGAAATATTCTACATGCAAACGGCTTTTTCAGGGACCATGGATTCTTAGGCAGACCATTCACAAACCGACTCTGATTGGCAGTAAGCTTAAAATCAACTACATTCGTGGAAATAACTACCTGGAGGTAATTTCTCTTTTGACTAAAAAAATTCCTTCTCACCGAAAACTATAATTATATGAGATTGTTATATAGATGGACATCGATGTTGGTTCATCAGCGACTGCGAGGGTGGTGGCTGGCAAGACTTTCAGTTGCTTCAGTAGTTTGATAATCGATACAGCCTTTGTTATACAGGTACATAATAACATAAACTTATAAGTAAATATCCTCCCTAGCATGTTGTTTTCTTTAAAAAGAGTATTGCGTTGTTGTGAAGGTTTTCTGCTAGTCGATCTCTAAGTAAAAAAAAATGAAACGTTTGTGCAGGCAAACACACAAGACGAGCTTCCAGAGCAGTTATTTGGAGCATTTCGTGTAAGCCATCTGGATATATCTAAAGCTGTTTGGGCTAATTAACCCATAATATAAATTGTACAAGGTCTTAAGTTCTCAACCCGAAGGGTGTGTTGACAATGCATTAGTCAATAACAGCATGTATACTTTGTTTCAAAAGACTTGGAGTTTGGAGGCTGATCATCAAAAACTACACAGTTATTTCTTAAACTTAGTGTTGGTGTGTTTGTAGCAAGGAACTACTCGTATAGAACACGCGCGTGTACATGGCTTGTTGGCCAAAAGATGGTGCCTCTTGTATTCCGACTATAGATTGTTGAGAGTGTGTTGCTTCTGCATTCATATATAAAATTTTCTTTATCACTATTGCTAAATTTTTAAGCCAGCTATGATCTGGTTAGTATTACCCTTGTCTAATGCAAAAATAAACCAGGACTGCATGTAATAAGCAATTACGAGTAAAAGGGATATCTAAGTACTTTATACATGTTTCATTAAGCTAAATTTGCTTGTGGAACATTTTTCTTTCTAGCTTACTTCTAAATTGAATAAGCACTCTCTGCACATGAAATCTTCAAACCATACATACGGGAAAATTTCTACCTTTTGAATATGACAGGTAGGTATCGCCCTCTCGGAAGGGTAAAACCAATATTTTGGGCTTTAATGTAATTTATAGGAACTTATTGGCTGAACTAAAGTTACATAAAAGAAACGTGGCAAAAATATAGATATGAAATGAATAGTAGATTTTGGTTTTGATACTCCATCCATACTAATGGTGCAAGCACACAAGTCAACTCCACAAACTCTGCTTCAAGAAACAGAGCATTCAGCAATGGAATTACAAGACAAGATGGCATCAACGCAAAAGATACAAGCTGGAATAACTTATATACTTCTCCACATTGTACAAGGCATCAAAGCCATTTAGTTAGTGTAGCACAGTTTAGTCAGTTAGTTATTTTACCTTCTGATGACGTATAACGGGTACGGCAGGCTTTTGGGCCTGGCCGTACCATTACATTTGGGCTCCGGACCAACTGAACAAACAACAAACATAACGGGTCGGAACTAAGTCCAGCATCATGCTGGCCAAGGCCGGACGCAACAATACAGACGCTGAACGATCGTCAGCCGTTCCCGCAAACCACGTACGGATTAGCTTACGCCCGCGGAAGGTAATCCATGTCCACAATCACGATAGCCGCGGACCCTGACCCGACAAGAGTCTCACTACGGCCACTACAATTGTAGGCGAAATACTAGGAAACCCTAGTACTAGACTCACCTATAAAAGGAATCCTCTGACACTCCATACACACACATACTTCTGACAACATGTTTTCTTACTCTCACGCCGGAGTCTAATCGTGGGGTTCGTCCCCACGGTAAGGCTAACGGTTTACTTTTACTTGTGCAGGAAATCGTTTCAACTACTTTGTTTGGTACAAGATTTAATCCCAAGAGAGCTTGAAGGTCCAGTCCAACATGCAATCTAAGCCCAATCAGTATCCAGTCGCACATTTTGTACCAACAAGTTGGCGCCATCCGTTGGACACGTACACAACTGCGTTTTCCAAAATACTCACCATGAGCGAACCAACATAGCTTATTCTCAGCCCACCCACGTCCGCCGTGCGAAACACAGTGGGAAGAGGAAATGAGCAAGTCGTAAAAAACTCAAACAGGCCCGCGTCCGACGCAGCCCTCCGGGAGTATTGCGACAAGTATTATCATCAGTTGTTACCAATAATAGCTGAAAAAGTCCACCAAGAAAAAGTGCAGCAGGAAAAGATAAAAGAGGTGAAAGCTCGTCTTAACTTCGAAGGATGTTCAAGAAGAAACTCGAAAATCCAAGAAGTGTCACAACACTCCGAGTCTAGAACACCAAATGTAAGAGGGGAGCATCGAAGGGGACGAAGGTCTGGACGCTCCCGTAGCATGTCCAGTAGCCCCGAACGTACCAGCGTCTTTTCCAGGATAAGGCATGATAGGTCAGAATCGCCTAGGCACAGGCCGGTAGGTAAGGGAAGAAGGGACGGAGGAGTATTCAATAGGCTAGGAGGCAAGGAAAAGAGTGCGTCCGCGCACTTGGAAAGCCGCTACTAGAGTTCTCACTCAGGAAGAACGGAATCCGTCCCTAGAAAACGTCATTATGAAGGAACGTGCTCACGAAGGACAGAGATGCTCTCTGAAAGTGAAGACAGCGGAGGGGAGACACTGGAAATCAAAAAAGCAAAGGTCAAACATTAAAGAGGACGACCTATCACAACCATGGGTATGTAAAGAAATAGATCCCTTCACACCCCGCATCCGCTACTTCGACTTCCCAAAAAAGACCCGGATGCCAAATAATGTCAAAACATATGACGAAAGTAACGATATGGAAGATCACTTAAAAATCTTTCAAGCAGCTGCAAAGGTGGAACGGTGGGCAATGCCGACATGGTGCCACATGTTCAATTTCACACTTACTGGATCCACTAGGGTATGGTTCTGTAACGCCCCGACCCGAAAGGGTAGAAGTATTACAAATATGGTGTGACATCAAAAGCATTCATAATCATAACACAAGC